>SMDT01000872.1:0-128958 GCA_005392925.1 Aquilaria sinensis | reverse complement strand
AGTTCAGTTCGCCGTACGGATCGAAAATGTACCACGGCGGAATAACACTGAGGCAGATTGCTTGGCGAAGTCTAAAACATACACCGAGGTGCTAGACCATCCGAGCATCTCAGTGCTGAGCATGATGACCTCGGGAACAGGGTGGAAAGATCCAATAAAAAGATACCTCGCAGAGAATTTGCTCCCCAGCAAAGATGTGTGAATGAAGAGGATACTGAAATGGTCCTTGAAGAAGTTCACGAAGGCATGTGTGGTCCACACATTGGAACTGATGCCCTTGCAGCAGTGATACTCCGCCAAGGATACTTCTGGCCTACCCTGAGAAAGGACGCAAGACAGTTCGTCCGGAAATGTGGTAGCTGCCAGAGACACGCAAAAATCCAGAGGACACCCTCGGAAATGGTAACTTCGGCAGACTATCCTTGGCCCTTCGCAGTCTGGGGTATAGACCTTATTGGGCCACTCCCCACAGCACCCGGAGGCGTGAAATTCTGCGTGGTAGCAGTGGACTATTTCTCAAAATGGGTAGAGGCAGAACCACTAGCAACTATCTCGGCAAAAGAAGTGCAAAACTTCGTATGGAAGAACATCGTATGCAGGTTTACTAGTGGCTGATAATGGATACCAGTTCATAGACAAAGGATTCCAAGAATTCACCAGCGACCTCGGAATGAAGATGCACTTCGCCCAGTAGCTCACCCCCAAAGCAACGGGCAGGTGGAAGTATCGAATAGGACCATAAAAGATGGCCTGAAATAGAGACTGGGGGAAGCCAAGGGGAATTGGCCAGGAGAACTCCAAAGTATATTATGGAGCTACCAAACGACGCCCCGAAGAGCCACAGGGGAAACTCCACAGGGGAAACTCCAAAGAGATATTTGGAGCTACTCCTTTCTCACTCATCTTCGAAACAGAGGCCATTATCCCAGTCGAGATAGTCAGACCATCAGTACGGGTGCAAGTATTTGATGAAAGTGGTAACGACCTCGGCCTAAGAACCAATCTCGACCTGGTGGCCGAACACAGAGAAATAGTCGGGCTGAGAAGAAAAGCTTACCAGCGAAGAGTGGCCGTGGCTATAAACTTACGGGCCAGGCCAAAGGAAATCAAGAAGGGAGACCTTGTTCCCCGAAAGGCCGACTTCGCACCCCGAAGGCCATCCCATGGCGTACTTCGCGCAAGCTTGAAAGGACCCTATCTGGCCCTGGCCAAAACAACGAAAAGGCGTGTACAAGCTTGGCGACGTCGAAGGCATAGAATTGAAGAACAATTGGCACTCGGGCGCCTTGAAAAAATTCTACGCTTAACGTTGAGCGGAGGAGGTATGTTGGACAAAAAATGTTCTAAATATATAGTAGTATCTTGAGAAAATTTCTTAAGTGCAGAAATGAACAATATTCCGCGAAAGATGCTCGCCATGATAAAGCGTAGATATGGCTTTCCAAAGTCCCTTGAGCCGCCACGCTCGGGAAAGATGGAAAACAAAAATCTCGCAGAAGTACTCGCCGTAGCCAGCGCTGAGATAATTTCTCGAGCTCTCTTAAGCGAACGTGCTCGGGAAAATGGGAAGTGAAAAATCTCGCGGAAGGTTTTCCGAAGTCCCTTGAGCAAACATGCTCGGGACAACTGGAAAAACAAAAATTTTTGACTGAAGGTTTGCCGAAGTCCCTTGAGCAATCATGTTCGGGAAAAATTGGAAATGCAAAAAGCCTGCAAAAAAGACTTAGTCAAATTTTCTCAGACTTTCCAGAATGTCTCTCGAGTAAAACGTACTCGGGACAAAGGAAGGTAAAAAAGTTTCTTTGATCGCAGGTTTTCCGAAGTCTCTTGAGCGAACGTGTTCGGGACAATGGAAATAAAGAAACTTGAAGAAACACTTAGCCAAAAAATCTCCGTTAAGAGCAAAGCTGCCTTACAATAAAGAAGTGCCCGAAGAAGGAGTACAAAAAAGAAGGGAAGGAAAAGGGGCCCTAAAGAAGCCTAAGGGTTCGCGGCGTCCTGAGAGCCACTCGTTTGTCCACCCTTTTCCGCCACCTTCCGCGCTGGAATTGGAGGAAGCTTCAGATGTTCGATCTTGGACCATTGCCACCGAGGTCCCCCAGGAATGTTTAGACCCTCTAGAAAAGAGAGGTCCAGACCTGGGAACCTCTGGAGAACCTGGTGCCGAACGAGGCAGAAGCCGTCCTGAAACGCGACCTTGTTCATTTGATCAGCCTTGTTCTTCTTAAGCTCAAGGTCGTCAAGCTCGTCCTTCAGATCCCCGACCTCCTCTTCCGGCACCCTTATCCGCTCCTCCCCCTTCGGCTCCTTCTTCAAAGACTGAACCTCGGCTTGAAGGGTTTTCTTCTCAGACAAGAGCGTGACTATGATATTCTCCTTTTTTCCCTTGTCTTGAAGAAGGTCTTGGTTTGCAGCGCGCAGCCCCGCCACCTGATTGCGGAGATCGGCAATCTTTAGGGAAGAGTCTGCCATCAAGAATTCCTTCTCCTTTCGGAACCCCTCCCGAAGGGTGGCAGCTTCCTCCTTCGCAGCATCTGCCAGCTGCTGGTTCTTGGTGGTCAATTCCGAGCACGTCGCTTTCACCTTTTCTAGGGCCTCTAAGGCCGAAGCTCGGAATGCCGTCTGCCTGGCTACCCGAACTCGGAGAAAGCCGGTGTACCCCAGCAGCTGCAAAGGAGATAAAACGCAAGGTCAGTAAGAGCCAAACACTTAGGAAAAAATTGAAAGGCAAGAGTTGTGAAGGATATACCTGAGCAGCATGCTCGGTGATCTTTGCGGCAAGAGTGTTATCCCCCGGGTGGGCCGCCGCTATAGCCTTGAAGGAGGCCTCGGTGAGCACCCCCTTCGAAATCTGCTTCGCCATTTCAGGACAGTCCTCGGAGTACAGGTTCATGTCCTCCGTGAATGTCCAGAAAGGCTCCTTTGGTATCTTCCCTTGCGGGACTTTGGCGTCGCGACGGGCCCTCGCCTCCGCGTGTTCGGCCCTCCAGTTCGGGGTAAGTAGCTCCCCTGCAGGGCGGAAAAGAGAAACAGGTCAGAGACAAAGGCAAATTCCAGAAAAAACAAAGGAAGCACACTTTGTCTGGAAACAAACCTGGCGGGACCTCGGCAACATCGTCCTCGGAGTCCTCGGCCTCCTCGGCCGAAATGCCCTTACCCTTCTACTTGCGCCGCTCCTCGGCAGAAGGTACTTCTACCACTACATCAAGGAGGGCCTGCGATGCAGTAAGACTTTGAGGAGGGACGTCGGTTGGAGGAACCTCGGAAGCAGCAGCCTCAGACGCCGGAACCTCGGCTGTCCCAGGCTCCTCGGCAGTCTCCTCGGGTATTTCTTCTAGAGGAACCTGAGCAGCTCTCTTTGCCCGTTTCCTCGAAGGACCCGCGCCAGTAGACTTCCGCCTTCGGGAAGCCGCCTTCTTCGTTTGATCGTCCTTCTCCACTTGGCCGGAGAAGAGGGACTTGTAATAGGCGGCAGTGTCGTCGCCCATCTCTGAAAAAGGAGAGAAACATCAGCGTAAGTCCGAGGAAAAAACAGCAAAGGAGTAGAAGATAACTCACTTTCGGCAAGCGTTTCGAAAGAAATCTCCTCCTTAAGAAGCTTGACCAACCAGGAATCTTTCCCGGCAATGGCAGGAGCTGGCATCCCGAGGTCAGTCTTGTGCTCCTTTACCACCTTTAGTTCCCGAAGGACCTCTTCGGTCATCAACTTCCAGTTGATTGGAAAAGGGTAAAGGGCGCGCGGAGAGACCTCGGGATCCCAGTCAGAAACAGCCCGAATGCGGGCGTCGAAATCCGCGAACACGGGAGCCAACTCTGGGGTCAGCAGCATCCTCGGATCACCAACGTCCGCATCCAGTGTTCCCTGAGCCCATTTGATCGGAACGTCCGACCAGGCTTCAGCCATCTTCATGAAGAAGAACTTCTGTTGCCACCCCCGCCAGCTATCCTTAGTGGCGAAGGTGAACATGAATTTCTTGCTCCCGGATCCCCGAGGTAGCATGAAATAGAAGCCACCCTTCGGGACCACAGAGAGCTTGTAGTACTGCATAAAAATCCTGAAATGGGGTTCTATCCCGAAGACGCCACACATGCAGAGGTAGGCGTTGAAATAGCAGAACGAGTTCGGGGGAAGCTGGTTCACCGCAATGCCATGAAATTGGCAGAACTCGCACACCATCTTCGGGGGAGGATACCGAAGACCGGCCTTCAGCTGGGCTCGGAAAACGGTAACCTCCTTACTATGGTTCGAAAATGCATAGTGGCTAGAACGAGGCAGCCTGGTAACGGCGTAAGAGGGAAGAAAGAATTTTTTCTTCCACCTCTCTAACTTCTCAGGGGTGGTGCAACAAGGATGGGCTAAAAGAGGCTGCCAGCTCTCAGGAATGGGCATTTTCGACATAAAAATGAGTTTGAAAACGGAAGAAAACAGTTTCCAGAGAAAAACTCAGAAGAACACAGGGATCAAAACGCGCTGGAAAACAAAAACCCACCGAAAGATTTGCCAAAATCTGAGGACGCCGTCGTGAAAGTTGGCTGGAAAAAAGGCTCTGATTAAGGAAGCTCCGCCACAGAAAGCAAGAAAAATGCAAGAACAGAGGCAAAGCAGAGAAAAGAGCAAAAAACAGAGGCAAAGCAGAGAAAAGAGCAAAAACGTAAGGAACTTATGATGAAATGGGCTATTTATAAGCCAGAGGTGGGTAACCGAAACGCCGTCATAAGTACCCTTTAGAGGCGAACCGACGCCGTAATTACTCTCTGCACTTGAAAAGGCGCGCCCTCTGTAACCAACGCGACTCTCCTCCAATGGCAAAGCGCCACGTGTCAACTGCTGCGAAAAAATAGGGGACAGGTCCTCCAAACGTCCCTTGAAAGCTGGGACACGTCTTCCCTGAAAACTGGGATCCCTGGAAAACTGGGACGCGCCAACTCAGACTGACACAGGCTTGGCCGAACAGACCTGCAGAAACAAAGGTGTATCGGCAGACTCCGCCTCGAGGACGCCAAAGAACAGGCCAAGACCGTAGAGCCCATGATCTTCGGGCAAAAGGCACATCCTCGGAACAGGTTATGCTTCCAAAAAGACTCCCACAGACAACCTCGGAAAGAGATGCAAAATCGAAGTCTTCCTTCGGCTTTCCAAAGGGGGGCATGTGATAGCCAAAGGCTATCGCCTCTATCTGGCCGAACTCCCTGCCACAGTCATGGCCAGAAGAAGCTGGCGCTACCCGAGAAAAGGTGTGATCAGGCACCTCGGGAGATAGCCGAAGAGCTCCGAGCCTGGCACGCCAGGACACTACTCGCCCCCCCCGAGGGTCGTGAACTGATCACCTTCGGAAAATTGGCACCTAACATAGCGAGCCGAACACGATATCCCCGAAGGCGGAACTCCCTGAAGCTGGGAAACCCCGAACTCAGGGCTTGTTTCCCGAAGAGGCTCTGTCCGTACCAAAGGACGACCTCACCCAGGGACCTCGGGAGTACGGCAGGGGTATTTATGGAAGCATTTAAGGAAGCCTCTGACACATCCATTCACAGATGCCACAAGCCGCCTCAAAAGGCGCTCTGCCACGCTAACGCCATCAAAATCACATCATGGCCCGTCTCAGCACATGGCTGAAGGCAACCTGCTACCAACTATCTGTCCCCTACGCCCGGAAATTCAGGAACATCCGATCGAACATGTGTCGCGATCTGAATGGGCTAAGCACTCCTATAAATACCAGGACTTAATACCAGACAGGAGGTTGGTTGGCTGGCGAAATACGGCTCCCATTACCAGGCAAAACTCCTTAGCCCTTTGTGCTATTTTCTCTGCCTTTCTCTCAGCCACCACTGACTTGGGCGTCGGAGGCTCCCCCCCGGAAAAACACTCCGGGGGCCTCCTAACCATTTTGTTTCTGAGCTTTCAGGCACTCTCCTTTGGGCTGTCCAGTCCGCCAGGCGTTCTTCCTCCCAGAAGTCCCTCCACCAGTCACTATGACCATAAACGATGAGGCCCCTGGCCATCAATATGTACTAGCATTTCCACTACATTTTCTCCCCTTTAAGGTTCTCTCAAAACATAAAGGGAGCTAAGTGCAAGCCTTTGAATGGAAACAGGTTTAACCAAGTTCTAATTATAACTAAGAAATGCCAAAAATAAATTTTTTTGAAAATGAGCTTGTAGGTAACACCAAAGAACAAGAAGAGATACACCAAAGAATAGGAAGAGATAGGAATGAATAAAGAACTTATTGACATAGATGTCAATTAACAAAATCAAGATGAACAAGAGACTTTATTTACATACTATATGAAATAGTTGTACAAACCAAAGGTTTTCTTAATATTTCAAAATTATGTGTATGTAAAGAAATAACTTGTATGTAACATAATTCTATCTATATGTAAAACAAGGCTATCGGAATAAAAATTTTCAAAACTTACATGCTTGGTCCCTAAACTTTTCAAAAACTTACAAATTATCTTAAAAGTTTACATATTTAGTCCCTAAACTCTTTAAAAATTTAACAAAATTATCCTTGAAAGAAATTTACAAAATAGTGCTTTCAAAATTATAGAATTAATCCTTAAGCTTTTGTAAAATGTATTAATATATTATTAGGATTTCGAATATGATGTTTCACTATTAGATATATAAAAGAAGTTTTCTGAATACAAAATGATGAGTTTGTACCAAGAAATGACAATTTAGTGTGTCACATACCAGTTGATCTTATTTACATATGGATTTTGGTGATTTTCCATATCAGAGGTTTCCTTGATATTTCTAAATCACTAGTATGTAAAGAATCACTCATATGTAACCAAATGCCCCTACGTGCGAAATAACGTTATTGGAATGAAAAAAGACAAATACCAAAAAAGCTTATTTATATACCAAGTGATGTAGTTTTACTTATTTGAAGTTTTTTTTATATTTCAAAAGTACCAATATGTAAATAAATAGTTGATATATAACTTAAAACCTCCCTTATATGTAAAAAAAGGTTATTAGAGTGAAATATTCTGATACCAAAAGATCTTATTTGCATACTAAATAGGGTGGTTTTTACATATTAAATGCTTTCTTCACATTTTAAAATCACCAATATGTAAATAAATAGCCTATAGGCAAAATTACCAAAAATCCCTTGAGGTTTGGGCAAACCTATGGTTTTGTCCCCTACTTTCACAAACCTACACTTACACCCCCCTCCCCAAAAACAAAGAAAGTTAACAATGTTATTCACCATTAGGAATGGCAATTGGATAGGTGGGGTCAGGTTTAGGCCAGGTCATTCAAGTTAAGGTTTTATCGAATTAACATGTATTTGGCTCCAAGTCAGGTTTAAGTTGGGTTATTTGGGTTCGGGTTAATTTCGGTTGAGTAAATTTCGAGTTCGTGTTTGGTGAGATTGGGTTTATTTGGATTCGATCTAATTAGATCGGGTTATCAAGTCTTAGACTATATTCAACTTAATTGTCGAGTTTACTCGATTCACTAATACATAAGCCGAAATGGCTTAATCAATTCAATTTCTTGTTTAAATTTTGATTAAATTTAATTTAACTATACATAAAAAAATAATATAAAATTTATGAAGATATATTAATATATAATTTCTTTAATAAAATACTTCATCTATGTCAAGTTCTTTGTAACATTCATTATTCAATAATTAATCTATGATTTTTTATTTTTAACATTTTAGTATATAAATGAAAAATTATTATAGTAAATAATAAATAAAGACCTATAGTTTCTAAATATATACTTTTTAAATTCTTTTCTAACAAATAATCTCCCTCCATCTCATTTTCTTTGCTTTATTTAACTTTTCTGACTAATTTGACTTAAATTATTTATATTATTGTTTATTAAAAAATTTTAAAAAATATATTTAAAAACTATAATTCTTCATTTATCACTCATGTATAAATTTTTTTTATTTATATATTAAAATGTTGAAAATAAAAAATAATAGATTAATTGTTAAAATATCAATGGTGCTAAGAATTTGATACAGTAGGAGTAATATGAATAAATTCAATTCAAAATATTCAAAAAAGTCAAATATTTCAAAGAATATGGGACGGAATAAGTACTATAATTTCTAAAACCTAATTATTCATATCTCTCTATCACCGTTTATGTGGATGAAGGCTATGTGCAAAATAAAGCATTTTCCCTTTTATTGACGAAGTTAGTTTTAAAGGGGAATAAGTGCAGGTTTCTGAAAAATGGGAGACAAAACTGTATATTTGTCTAAACCTCAGGGAGTTTTTGGTAATTTTTGTATAGCTTATATGTAATCTAAGTAGGGATGGCAAAAATTGACCCGACCGGACCCGAAGACATGACCTAACCCACCCGAACCCAAGCTCGACCTGACCCGATTTGACCAAAAAAGTCAATGACCCAAACCCGACTATATCCAACCTGATCTGAACCGGAATCCGATTGAAGTGAAATCCGAGGAAACCCGAACTCGACCTGACCGGAACCTGAAATAACCCGACAACTAAACCCGACAAGACCCAATTTTAACTTAAATTAATATAAAATATACGGTCGACAAAAAATTTAGAAAGATTATAATTTAATATATGTGAATAAATTTCTTCTATTTTGTTGATCTGTTTTACATTGTAGAGCGAATGAATGGGAGCTATGGGAAATAATTAGTGAAACAATGATAGAGAGATAAGAATAATTAGATTTAGAAATTATAGTATTTCTTCCGTCCCATATTCTTTGAAATATTTAACTTTTTCAAATAGTTTGAATTGAATTTATTTATATTACTCCTTCTATCTCAAATTCTTTGCACCATTCATATTTTAACAATTAATCTATAATTTTTTGTCTTCAACAATTTAATATATAAATAAAAAAATTTATACATGAGTTTTAAATATATATTTTTTTAATTTTTTAATAAATAATAATATAAATAAATTCAAGTCAAACTAACCAAAAAAGTTAAATGCAGCAAAGAAAATGGGACGAACGGAGATTATTTGTTAGAAAAGAATATAAAAAGTATATATTTAGAAACTATAGGTCTTTATTTATTATTTAATATAATCATTTTTTATTTATATACTAAAATGTTAAAAATAAAATATTATAGATTAATTATTGAATAGTGAATGTTACAAAGAACTTAGCATAGAGGTAGGATTTTATTAAAGAAATTATATATTAATATATCTTCATAAATTTTATATTATTTTTTATATCTAGCTAAATTCAATTTTAATCAAAATTAAACAAAAAAAAACTGAAGTGATTCAACCATTTTGACTAATGTATTAGTGAACCAAGTAAATCTGATAATTAAGTTGAATACAGTCTAAGACCCGATAACCCAACCTGATTGGATTCAAATCCAAATAAACCAAGACTAACCCAACTCGAACCCAAAATCTACTCAACCTGAAATCAACCCAAACCCAAATAACCCGATCTGGACCCAAATATATGATGATCCGACTAAACCTGAACCTAAATGACCTGACCCAACCCACTCAATTGCCATCTCTAAATCTAAGCCCCTGATACTCTCAATATTGTTAAAATTATGTTAAGCATTTATGTATATATTCTAGTTGTAGATCTTATGTACTGATTTTCATATTGATATTTCTATTGTAATGATATAAATTTTTAGTGAGTCATCAATTAAGTGGTAAAGTTTTCCTACATACTTTTCATCACTCAAATTGTAACTTCAGAAATGACTTTTATAGTTTTATGTGCACAATAATGACGATTTTCATTATCAATATGGCATTTTAATATTCAATAACAATTATATTATTCTTTAAATTTGAACCTTATAAATGATGCTTCCATGCATAATAATAGCTTTATCTGTTATGGATATAACATTTTTATATTCAATAACAATCAAATCCATTTTTATACTAGCATCTCGAAATTTTAAATTCAAAAATTCCTTTACTGCTCTAAATGTTCATTCCTTCTTCCATTATTACATTTTTTCAACATATTAGATGCTAATTTTCTTTTTTATTTCATATTTTTGTAATTTCCACTCAAACTAAATGATGTCATACATTTGTCCCACATATCTGTGTTGCTAATGATTTTAATTCTCACACAGTATTAACTTTTGAGTTCTCTTTACCTTAAATTAATACGCAATCCAAGATTTAAATTATAATTGTATTGTATTACACATTATTAACTATATATATATTACCTAATACTTCAGCTAAAGTAGTCCTGTAGTAGCTTATACTTGTTACACTTTCGACCACAGCACATTTGGATTCTACTCCACTAAAATACTAATATTCTTTCATTACTTGTTGTTTTATTATTCCTATTTGTTACATTTTTCATTTACACATTATTATAAGACAATTCATACTTATGGTGTACACTCTCTGTCATAAAAAATGCAAGATATTCTATTTTGCGTCATTCCAAAACTTTGCAATATTTTCATATTTAGTAAATTATTTTACCATATTCCCTTTAAACTATTGCTTCAATAACCATTTTTCATCTTTTTTTATTTATGTATAAAACATGAATGGTAAACGTGGAAAGAACACACAAACTTTCTTCTCTTTCTTAATCTTTATGCCAAATCCATCCACAATGGAGCTGAGTGAGTTCTTGCTTACCAATTAATGACGCTTTTTGGGTCATTTTCTTAATCTCACGTTTTGCTATGTGCTTTACTTAAATTTCTCCACCCTAAGTATGTTTTATTATCATTAAAAATAGTCATATATGCAACAATGTAACTAAGTAATGCACCATTTTTCCTTATGTATAAATATATATTGCATAACATAAATTTTCTTATTTATGTATGCTACTATTTTTTCACATTTTTTATATATTTATTAATTAATTTTTTAAAAAAATTTTACATATTGATTACATAGATTCACTACTAAAAAAACTGATTTTGCAAACTACCTTTTCCAATTGTCTTATGTTGGAAATTGTAAGATTTCCAACTTACAGTAGTTGGTAAAAGGAAGTTGGTAAACTTTGCGCTGGAAGTCAGCATACCAACAGTCTAAACTGCAGCAATTGGAATTGTCCAACTGTCAGCAATTGGTATTTGCAATCATTGGTATTTCCAACAGTTTTTAGAATAACAATGGTCTAAATTTTACTAACTATTTGCGCAAATGGTATGGTACCAACTGTTTGAGCAGTTGATAATTTATCAACTATTTGAGCAGTTGGGAACTGCTTTTCCTTTTTTTTTTATTAAATAAATCATGTTGTAACAAAATAAAATAAAATAATTAAAATAATTTTTTATAGAAAAAATTAGAATGTTTCTTTAGTAAATATTACAAGAATTACAAACCAACTTGAAATAACTTAAACTTCTTTCCTCCTCTAGCCCACACAAACAACACAAGCACAAAACTAAAGTGGGCTAAATTAAAATTCCCTACCATCTCACCTTCTATTTTACTAAATAAGTAACATTATGAAACAATAATTCCATTCATAGAAAACAAACATCACCCAAGGAGCAGTTACATAACCCTATGAATTCTATTCACAGAAAGCAAGGACACAAATAACTACAAATTCAAGAGAACATTAGAAAAGAAAACCCTAATAGGGAAAAGGAAAAAAAAAAGCTTTTTAGCCCAAAAAAGAACTATCGATTGTTGAGCCACTTTGCCACTCGTCAGTCAACCCCCTGCCACTACTGCCACGGCCACCAAATCTATTCAACTCTTCTTCGGCCTACCAACAATATATTCCAAAGGAAAAGGGTCAAAAACACAGCAAAAAACCCATAAATTAAAAAAAAAACTTTTGACTTCAAAACTTTGAAGCTTGATCTACGTAAATCGGTTGTGTTTTTGAATAAATGTCTTTAGAGGAAGCTAAAGAGGACAACAAAAGGATCAAAACCATGTAAACAAAATAAAGTTTTAAGAGAAAAAAAACAAAAGAATTTAAAACAACAGTTGATTTTTTTAAGAAATGACTTTAGACAAAGTTAAAGATGAGGAAACAAGGAATCTAAACATGTAAACCAATAAAAATTCTGGAAAAAAAAAATTCCAGTGGTGGTGGCACCGCCACTCGAAAATTCATCATCACGATAGTAATGCCACATTTTTCCAGAAATTAGTGATAGATCTCACATAAAGTGTAAGAGAGAATGCAAAAGGGAAGAAAGAGAGAGAGAGGAGAGGTAAAAAGATTCAAAATGCCAAAAGTGAGTGAAAATAAGAGAGAGAGAAGAAAAGTGAGAACACGACGAAAACGAGGTGGGGAGAGTTGTTATAATAGGCTAATTCTTATGTGCGCTAGGTGCACATGTAAGCCGCTCCTAAAATTATTTTATATCTACAATCTAGTCCTTAAAATTTAGTCATTGACTTTTTTCTTTGATCCAAAAATTAATAAAATTTCCAAAACTCTTCTCCTACTAGTAATTAAAGATTATTGTTAAAATCTTTTTAGACTACCACCCAAGTCGCGTAGCAATTGTAAGACCCATAATTGAAGTGAAAGGGTAGTAAAATTGCATAAAACGTTGATAGATAGCTAGTAAAGATATTAATACTAATTGATAATTACTAATGAATAAAATCTTTAAAAATTGATAATTACTAATTAATAAAATCTTTAAAAATTTGACTAAGTCTACTTCAAGGAGACAAGAGGAAGAAGAAATTATGGAGAATAGAAAAATGAAGAACTCACAAGTTGTATTCATTAGGGATGTTGAAAATAAATTAGGAAATTAGAATATTCCTAAAATGGATAAATGAGATATTTATCAAAAAATAACTTTTGATTTTAGAGTGACTTATGTCATTAAAACGGCAGAGAATACTATTCCAATAATGGAAGAAGATAATAAATTTGAACTTTTTTCAAAATACATGATCAAGAATCATCTAGAAATCATTATAACTACTTGCACGTTGGACTGGTGCAAATTGCTTTAAAACCTCTAACAAGAAATGGTTTAAACACTTCTGTGATAATTGCCTTAAAAAATTGTAGACATAATAAATTCTTTAAATCTCTACTAGGAGTTGTAAAATCAAGTCTCTGTGATAGGCCAATTTATTTTAATTACCATCCAAACTACACTATTTCTTTGAAGGATCCCCATACCATGAAAGTCTTAACTGTAAATATCATGACATCGGGTTTTGATATGCTAAAAGGATCCCAAAATCTTGCTTTGGTTTATAGAATCTATAACAAAGTAATGATAACACAAACTGAACCTAAGGCTATAGAATTTGATACACAAGGATAAAATTTATTATTAAAAGCTAATATAGAAAAAAAAAAAGTCATGTTGTCATTCCAAAACCAATTAAATGGAGAAACATCAAGCTTCTAGAAAAATAGATTTTTCATAATAAAAAATTCATGAAACCATTAAAACCTCAAGAATTAGAAAGAATTATTGAATACAAAAATGGAGAAATTGAAATAAGATTAACAAAGATAGAATTACAAAAATTGATTTTTCGAAATTAGATCAAAAAATGCTTCCCTAAAAAATTGCTTTCAAACCCTCTAGATCTTCATGCTCTTATGTTCCAAAATTTGTACATGAGAAACTTCTAGGTGGAATTTGAGAATCAATAGAAAGAGTTTCACATCCTGTATATAAAATTGATCCAGTTGTCTTAGAAAAAGGTCTAGGGTTTCGGGGTAAACCAGGTTTTCAAAACCCTTCAAGATCTAAGTGAAATGGGTTAAACCTCTGATGGGTTTCGGGAGCCAAACAGCACAGCGGAATTTAACCGAAATCCTCCAGAATCCAAGTGAAACGGGGTGAACCGAGTGTTCGAAAATTTTCATACCTAATTTTCGGTTGAGATCTCTCACTCAACTGTAGAGTCGAATCACAAAACCTGAACAGTTGACGTATTCAGGCTCTCTATGGTATCCACACGAGCCTCTCGGGATCACCACGCTTCCACCACGTCCCGGTAGATGCGTTTCTCTTGTGCTCGCAGTGCTAGCTTGCGTCCTCTAAGGAATTGAAAAAGAAGAGTGTGGCTGTCCTTTTGAGGGCTAGGGCAAGGAGACCCGCGAATTTCTCATTAGAAGTTGTATTTATAGTGAGACTCAACTTCCAGGCCTAATGGGTTTCAAGGCCCTAATCCAATTAGGATTTAATTTCGAGCTTAATAATGGCTCAACTCTTTGGCCCATTATTAATACGAAATTAAAGTGAAACCATAACCCAAATAATTAGCCCATGCACTCTAATGATCCAAATAGCTCTATGTGTGTGACCCAATAGGCTCTTGCCACGTTGGCAATGATCATAAATCACATTTATGATCATAAGCAATGAGCGGTGTCTAGCAACACATCATTGCTACCCAAGTGACAAGATTGTCGGTGATTCGACTAAACCTTTATGATCATCACCGATATATGCCATTGTCCCTTTGTCCAAGATATCAAGACTAAGCACGAGACATGGAATGTGTCACTCTCGTATAGCCCAATCTTTGGTTTCTTGATTACCGAGTAGACCAACTTAAACTGATGACATTGATATCATATATTAACTCATCCGAGCATGGCCATGCATTTTCTAAGTCTCACTCTATCAAGGGGCCCGAAGATATCACTCCCGTTACATAGGAGGGACAAATCCCATCTTGATCATACAAATCCCTCCGCATGATATGTGACATACCCAATGACCTCCTTCAAGTTCACTCAGTTACGAGCAACAAAGAAAAGTATCAAAGTATGTGACTCACATGTAGGGAACCTTGATGATCTTAGGTCGAAGGACTACATATACCATGATCACTATGAGAATCACTTATGACACTCATATAAGGATCCATGTAGTGTTCTCATGGTGGGTCGGTCCAGTACACAAGTTCTCCAACTTGTACCCATATGTAGACTACATATCTCATATTAGTCTCCACATATGCTAGTCGTTATGTATTATTGCAACCCGCTCCACAATAATACTAGACCAGGGACGTTTAAGAATATTATTATTCTAGGGTTACGATTATGTTTGTTAAGTTACGCAGAAACAAAACAACAAACATAATTGCTGGATTAATGCCTTAATAAAATATCATGACTCAATGTGCAAAAATACAATCATCTCATGATTGGCTTTTGGGCACAACACTAACAAACCAGGTGTTCAAAAATTTTAATACCTAATTTCTGTTGAGATCTTTCACCCAACTATAGAGTCGAAGCACAAAATCTGAACAGTTGACATGTTCAAGCTCTCTATGGTATCCACACGAGCTTCTCGGGATCACCATGCTTCCACCACATCCTGATAGATGCATTTCTCTTGCTGTTACCACCTCACAAAAATGGGAGAATTACAAGTGTGTCATAATAGCTAAAAATCATTATATTTTGTAATTCTCACCATAATGATTGAAGTGTAGAGCGTAAAAGGCATGATCAACACCTCCTTAAAAGTGTTCCAAGTTGGTAACTTAGCTCTCAAGAAAAGCCTTAAGGATTGCTTATTTGTCAAGCAACCCATGGACTTTTTTGTAAGGTTTTGGAAATTTGGGTACTCAATTGCAAAACTCTCAAGAAAGAGCTTTGGAGAGTTATGGGAAGGATATGAATGATATAAAAGTGCTATTGGAGGACCAAATTGCTCATGGAAGACAACTATGGACAAAGAAAACACAAAAATGCATGAAGCACCTAAGTGTTCTAATGTAGGCCTTAGGATATATATGTCTTTGACTTAAGTCAAATGAAGTAATTTGGAGTTTTCCCACCATAGGGGAGGCAGCCAAGGCTTGATAAATAGTAAAAAATGTTGGGCACATGTGTACCAATGATTTTAAGACAAAGAAACCATAATTAGTAAGAAGGAAAATAACATAAAGTGAGGTTAAGCTTGTTAAGTGTGTTTTGTGCCCTTAAGCTCATTTAAGGCCATTTAAGTGGCCAAATTACTTATTGCTATCTCATTTTTGTCCTCCTCTAGCCCAAGAACACAGCCACACTTCCTCCATAGCCACCACATCTTCAAACTTGCAATTGATTAAAATTGAAGGCAAAAGGAAGCAATTAGAAGCAAACCAGAGCTATTGCTTGAATGCTTCAAGGATCAAGTTTGATTTTTGTCCTACCTACATTGGTAAGGGCTCTCTTTCTCTCATGGACTATTTTCTATAATTTTCAAACATCCATAGAGCTAGGGCCAAGCTTGGAAGAGAGCCACGAGCTTGATGAACCAAGCTTAGTAAGGGGAGTGCACTTATTGAAGGTTTTGTGACCTAGTGTGAAGTGCACAAAGATGGCAGTGAAATGAGGATTTCTAGAGCCCAAAGTTAGTATTAACTAGTGTTAAAAATCCTCTTAAGACCAAGCATTAGCTTGAGGAGGGCTGCAATAGTGATTTGGTTATGTTTATTATGTGTTTTATGGACTAACCTATGGTATATGTTACTGCCACATTTCATGTGTTTGTTGGTTGTGAATGGCTGCTGCATTTTGTTGTTATATCTTGTATATATGCATTGTGTTTTTTTTTTTGTTTTAATGTATTTGGATGTAGGTTTTGATAATGGTCACATTGTCTATTGAATCCAAGTGTTACCCTTACTAAGTTTCTCAATGAAATTACTCCCCTTAATTCTGTCATTTCAGGTCCAGCAGAAAAATCTCATTCAAACTGAAATTTGTAGTTTGAGTTTTGATCTAAAATTTTAGGTACATGAACTTCCATATATCTAGTTATGATCTAGAAAGTTTGGTAATTTTAAGAGCACATTTGGTATTTTTTGTGATGGTACTTATTGTATTATGCAGCAGCTGCCCAGCATCCTGTTCTGAAGTCTATTGTGTCTCAGGCACTCCTGTAACTTAGGGTATGTATTTAGCTGAGTTAAGACCATTGTGTAGTGCATGTATGCATATACATGTAGTGTGTTTAAAATGAGACAAGTATGTGAACATTTGAGAAATGTTTTGGCTGTGTATGTGATGTGGTGCAAAACTGCCTAAGTGTGAATGATGGGCTGCTTACTTGTAAATTCTGTTTTGGCCACATAAAGTTGTTAAAAGCAAGGGAATGTAATTCCTTTGTGTAATGGACATATATGGGATAGCTTTGGAGGGTTTTTTCCTTGTGAATGAAGTGTTTACACACTTATGAAATTTTGTATAGGCAAAATGGTCATAAAGTGACTAGAATTTAAACCCTACACTTAAAGTTCTATATCTCCCTGTATAGAAGGAATAATTTTATGAAATTTTGACTACACCTAGAGGAAATCTAGAGGTTGAACTGGAATTTGGAATTTCTAAATTTGAAGCCCTGTAGCCAAAGATATTATGTTGTAAATTTGGCTAAGTTACTGTTCATTTGGTCAGAATTTTGTAACCAACTTAAAAAATCCATAACTTGGTCCATAGGTGGGCTATTGATGTAAAACAAAATTCTTTGGTTTGCTCTAAGTCTCTAATTGATAGTGGAGCAAAGAAAACAGGGGGTACACGGGTAGAATGATACAATTTATTAGTAGAAGTTACAGGTGCAGTGGCTGGTCACTAGAGCTTAACAAGATTGCCTAATGTGTGGTAGCCAAGATTAAGACTTGTGCTAGTGTTTTCCTTCTTTGCTTCCATCGTGTGCATAAAATGTGAATATGTGTGGGATGGTTGGACCAATATGCATGTGTTTACATAGTGCCTAAAAGGGCCACTTGGGTATGCACACTAAGGGTAGTGTTCTGATGGCCTACAGAACATTACCAATCCTGGGAGTTTAAATGCATAATTTTTGCACCATAATTGGACTACCTCAGAGTGGGTAACACTTGCACTCGCAGTGCTAACTTGCATTCTCCAAGGAATTGCAAGAGAAGAGTGCGGCTGTCACTTTTGGGAGGCTAGGGCAAAAAGCTGCCAATTTCTCACTAAAAATTGTATTTATAGTGAGACTCAGCTTCTAGACTTAATGAGTTTCAAAGGCCTAATACAATTATGCTATAATTTCGGGCTTAATAATAACTCAACTTTTAAGCCCATTATTAATATGAAATTATTATGAAATCATAACCCAAATAATTAGCTCATGCACTTTAATAATCCAAATTGCTTTATGTGTGCAACCCAATAGGCTCTTACCACATTAGTAATGATCATAAATCACATTTATGATCATAAGCAATGAGCAGTGTCTAGCAACATATCATTGTTACCCAAGTGACAAGATTGTCGATGATTCGACTAAACCTTTAAGATCATTACCCATATATGTCATTGTTCCTTTGTCCATTATATCAAGGCTAGGCACAAAACATGGAATGTGCCACTCTAGTATAGCCTAATCTTTGGTTTATTAATTACTGAGTAGACTAACTTAAATTGATAACATTGATATTATATATCAACTCATCTGAGCATAGCCATGCATTTTCTAAGTCTCACTCTATCAAGGGGGCCGAAGATATCACTCCTGTTATATAAAAGGGACAAATCCCATCTTGATCATTGCTGACACCCAATTTCGTCCGGCTATTAAAATTAAAAAAAAATAAAATAAATTAATTAAAATAATAATAAACAAAAATTAGTTTAGGGGGCATTTTGTTTTGTAAGGTTAGTTGAAAAATAATGAAATATATATATATATATATATATATATATATTGACAAAATTAAGAAGTTTGGGGTAAATATGACAAAACTGAGAATTTTGGGAAAAATCTGACGAAATCTAGAAATTCCAGGGAAATCTGGTAATTATTCGACTGGTTTTGGGTCAAATTTACAGAACAGACAAATTTGGGCCAATCAGTAATTATGGGACCAGACCAGTAGTCAATGAAAGCTGAAGAACTAAAACTGTTATTTTGACCAAATTATGTTTTAAATCTATTTTTAATTAAATTTCAAATTTTTTTAAAATCAAAGGAATCCATTGCTCCTCCCCTAAAAATAGGGGTCCAGAACTACAAAAAAAGGGACGAAATTAGTTAGATTAGAGCTCCTAACTAAAAAAAGTGAAAACTATAGCAACAGTCCCTGACTATTTTTCCCACACTCAAAAAAATCCTAAACTTCTACTTGACCCCCCTTCTCAC
This sequence comes from Aquilaria sinensis, assembly GCA_005392925.1. NCBI lineage: Eukaryota > Viridiplantae > Streptophyta > Magnoliopsida > Malvales > Thymelaeaceae > Aquilaria > Aquilaria sinensis. The sequence goes on along the minus strand of SMDT01000872.1, from coordinate 109,876 downwards.
CATCTTTCACAGTTTCTTTTTTTCGAACCGTTCTCCTCTCTTCCCCCCGTTGCCGTTTGCCGTCACCCCCAGACGCTACAGCCATGCCGTCGTCGTCGCCGTCTGACGCGCCGCCGTCCACCTTCTTTGCGCGTCGCTCCGCCACCGTCAACCCCGCCGTTCGGCCTCTCCTCACACTCCACCACCTCGCCGTTCCATCTCCGTTCTCCTCCTCCTTCCTCCCCTGCTCGTCGCGACGTTTCCCAGCTGAGAACGCCGCCGTCGCCGCCCCCCCTGTTACGCTGCCGTCGGCGGAATCAAGAGGAAACCCGTTTAAAAAAAAGGGACCCGACCCGCCATATTTGAATTTTCTTTTCCTTTGGTTATAACCCCTTTTTAACCCTTCTATTTTTTATATTCATCCACATAAGTCACTAATTTCTTGTTCTTTTCAGAATTAATTATTAACAATAACTTTTTTTTTCTTTTCTTCTTTTCTTTTTTTATTTTTCTTTTCTTTTTCTTTTTATTTTCTTTTATGGAAGGTTATACCTCCTATTTTTATGTGGATGGACAAACGCCCCACCTTATTTATTTATTTTATTTATTTATTATCATTTTATTTACTGTTATTTACTTTCTACACTTTATTTTTTTTTTATGTGGATGGTTAATCGCCCAACTTTATTTATTTATTTTTTACCTTTCTGTACTTTATTATTTTTACGTGGATGGCTAAACGCCCCACTTTCTTTATTTATTTACTTTTCTTCATTTATTTACTTTACACACTTTATTTTTTTACGTAGATGGCTAAATGCCCCACTTTTTTATTTATTTACTTTTCTGCATTTATTTACCTTATGCACTTCATTTTTTTACGTGGATGGCTAAACGCCCCACTTTCTTTATTTATTTACTTTTCTTCATTTATTTACTTTACGCACCTTATTTTTTTATGTGGATGGCTAAACGCCCCACTTTCTTTATTTATTTACTTTTCTGCATTTATTTACTTTATGCACTTTATTTTTTTACGTGGATGGCTAAACGCCCAACTTTCTTTATTTATTTATTTTTCTCCATTTATTTACTTTATGTACTTTATTTTTTTAAGTGGATGGCTAAACGCCCTACTTTCTTTATTTATTTTACTTTTCTTCATTTATTTTCTTTATGCACTTTATTTATTTTTACGTGGATGGCTAAACGCCCTACTTTCTTTATTTATTTACTTTTCTCTATTTATTTACTTTATGTACTTTATTTTTTTAAGTGGACGGCCAAACACCCCACTTTATTTATTTATTTATTTTTCTGCATTTTATTTGTTTCTTTCTTTTTTTTCTGCACTTTAAACGCCTTTTATTTACTTTCTTTATTTTTCTGCACTTTATTTTTGCATGGACGCCCAAGCGCCCCACTTTCTCTATTTATTTATTTTTCTGCACTTTATTTATTTATTTATTTTCTGCACTTTTCTTATTTCTTTATTTATTTACTTTTCTGCACTTTTCTTATTTCTTTATTTATTTACTTTTCTGCACTTTATTTTCACATAGATGGTTAAGCACCACACTTTATTTATTTACCTTTCTTTTTATTTATTTACTTTCTGCAATTTATTTTTCTTTATGTGGATGATTAACCTTACTTATTTTATTTATTTACCATTTTTTTTATGGCTGGCCAAGATCAGCATCTTACTTTTTTATTTCTATTACAACCAAGCCGCTCCGTCCTTTTATGTTTCCGTCATTTTTAACATTATTTGGAATATTAAGACACTTATTTTTATTATTTCCTTTAAATAACAAAATTTAACTTTTTATTCCTCTTTATTAAAATAAATTTTATAAAAATCATAAGCAGATGATCCAATAAAAAATCAATGGTTTTGAATAAGTATTTTTTTGATCTATGGATTAGATAATTACTTTTAAATAAAAAATTAAAAATTAAAAAATAATAATAAAAAAGGAAAATAATATTAAGATCATTAAAAATCATATTCGGATAATTCGGTAAAAATTTATGACAAAAATTAATAATTAATTAAATAATTAATAATAAATTAAAAATTAAATTTTATTAAAATTCCACATCCGGGTGATTCGATAGAATCCATGGTTTGGAAAATATCAAATTTATAATAAAAATGAATAAAAATTAAATACCAAGATAAAAAAATTCATATTCGGATAATTCGACAGAATTTATGATATGGATTAATAATTAATTAAAATATTTAATAATAAATAAAAACTAAAATTTCATTAAATTCCATATCCGGGTGATTCGATAGAATCCATGGTTCGGAAATATCAAATTTATTATAAAAAAATTATACAAATTAATTACCAAGATTTAGAAGTCCATATTAATTTAAAAATCCATATATGGATGATTCAGTTAAAATCTCTCATTTGAAAATTAACTAATTAAAAGCAAGCAAAACAAAATTAAAATTAACTAAGGTACCAATTTTGGGCGTTAGAATAGAGTTATTTTAACGTAATTGTACTCTCAAACCCTCGAACTCTCGTAGACCATTTTTAGGTGTCCAATCGACCTAGGTAAAACCGATTGGTGGCGACTCCCAAAAACCCCTACGTTGCCACAATCATATAAATCCCTCCACATGATATATGACATACCTAATGACCTTTTTCTAGTTCACTCAGTTACGAGCAATAAAGGAAAATATCAAAGTATATGACTCACATGTAGGGAACCTTGATGACCTTAGGTCAAAGGACTGCATATACCATGATCATTATGAAAATCACTTATGACACTCATATAACGATCTATGTAGTGTTCCCATAGTAGGTCGGTCCAGTAACAAGTTCTCCAACTTGTACGCATATGTAGACTACATATATCATATTAGTCTCCACATATATTAGTCGTTATGTATTATTGTAACCCGCTCCACAATAATACTAGACAAGGGACATTTGAGAATATCATTATTCTAGGGTTACAATTATGTTTATTATGTTATGCAGAAACAAAATAACAAACGTAATTGATGGATTGATGTCTTAATAAAATATCATGACTTATTGTACAAAAAATACAATCATCTCATGATTGACTTTTGGGCAGAACACTAATAAAAGGTCCCAATTCTAAACAACAAGAAGAAAAGACAAAGTCTGTATCAATAGGATTTCAATGAAATGCTTTAACGTAACCATTTAGGTTTGACTATCAGAGTCTAAATGAAGATTTCTGGTCAAACAAAAAAGAGATTGAAAGAATTTTTTTTTTTTATACTTATACCAAAGAAGACAGAAAAGAGATTAAATACCTTTGATATAAAAGAATAATGAGAATTAAAAAGAATTTGAAATTCTTTGAGTATCCTAACTATAGTATTGGATGAAGAAACTACATTAGATGTATTGGAAGACATTCCACATCCTACAAGAAGAATTAATGACCCATTGTAAAGAAGAAATTCAAGATCTATTAAATAAGAAATTAAATAGAAATAATTCTTCATCATGGAGCTGTTTTGTTTTCTATGTAATTAAGAATTCAGAAATTGAAAAAAAAGTACCAAAATTGGTAATAAACTATAAGCCTTTGAATAAAGTTTTTAGATGGATTAGGTATCCAATACCTAACAAAAAGGAATTGTTTTCTAGACTTCATAATACTGTGGTATTCTCAAAGTTTGATATGAAGTCAGGATATTGACAAATTCAGATTGTGAAAAAAGATAAATATAAAAAAGGTTTTAATTTCCCATTCAGTCACTATGAATGGAATGTTATGTCTTTTGGGTTGAAGAATGCCCCATCAAAATTTCAAAAAATTATGAATGAAATTTTTAATCCTTATAATTCTTTTGCTATCGTTTATATTGATCATATGCTTGTATTTTCTTAATCGATTGATCAACATTGAAAGTACTTAAATAAATTTGTAAAAATAGTAGAAGATGCAGGATTGGTAGTATCAACAAAGAAGATAGAATTGTTCCAAACTAGAATTAGATTTTTGGGCCATATAATTCACTATGAGTGGAATGCCATGCCTTTTAGGTTGAAAAATGCCCCATTAGAATTCCAAAAAATTATGAATGAAATTTTTAATCCTTATAATTCTTTTACTATTGTCTACATTGATGATGTGCTTGTATTTTCTCAACTGATTGATCAACATTGGAAGCACTTAAACAAATTTGTAAAAATAATAGAAGATGCAAGATTGGTAGTATTAGCAAAAAAGATAAAATTGTTCCAGACTAAAATTAGATTTTTGGGTTATATAATTCACAAATGAACAATTAAGCCTATTGATATATCAATAAATTTTGCTGATAAATTTTCTAATGAAATTAAGGATAAGAAACAAATACAGAGATTTTTTGGAAGTTTAAATTATGTTGTAAATTTTTATAAAGATCTTGTCAATAATTGTAAATTTTTAATTGATAGACTAAAGAAAAATCCTTCTGACTAGAGCATAGAACAAACTAAAATTGTTCAAATAGTCAAAGAGAAGAATAAAAGAAATTCCTTGTATCAATATTCCTAATCCAAAAGCTTTTAAAATTGTTGAAACAGGTGCTAGTGAAAATGGCTGTGGTGGAATGTTAAAACAGAAAATTGATAACAAAGAACAATTGGTAAGATTTACTTCAGGAGTTTGGAATCAAGCTCAAAAGAATTATGCCGCTATTAAAAAAGAAATTTTGACAATTGCACTTTGTGTTACAAAATTTGAGGAATATCTTCTCAACAAGAAATTATTAATTAAAGTTGATTGTAAAGCAACAAAATATGTTTTGCTTAAAAATATTAAAAATTTAGCTTCTAAGCAATTTTCAGCTCGTTGGTAAGCCATTTTATCTACTTTCAATTTTAATATTGAATATATTGGGGGAAAAACCACCTCTTTACCTGATTTTTTAACAAGAGAATTTTTATAGGGGAGAGAAAATGGTAAAAAATTTGAATTAGAAAAACAAAGCTATTCTTTGTCAAGAATCTAAGGAAGATATGATGGAAATAGAAAGTTATCTGGAGATGGGCACAAATGACCATAGCTCTTTTAACTTAGCATCATGTCCATCTGAAAAATCCTAAAAATGGAGGAAACCCCTCCCACAAACTTATTCGGAAACAAATAAAATCTATGGGAGAACCTTCCAATAAATGAGATTTTTGGCTTGGCAATGATGAATCATTGTCCTTCTAAGAAAGAAAAATATACATAAATTTTCAAAGAAATTCCCAAGAATCTAAACAAAAGAACATTTATTTAAGGCCCTTTAAGCCTTAAGAAATTTCCATGCACAGTTTGGGCATACCAATTGTATTCCAAGAAATAGAAAGAAAATGCTTAATTTTCCCATAAGATAAAGACTTTAAACATCTTTCAGTCATAAAATTAGCAGAAAAGTACTGGCTTGAACACCAGAATCCCAAGTAGCAATTCCAGCCACTCAAGAAGCCTCCATTCTTTGAATTAATACTTCAAGAAACTGGCTCTGTTGAAATAGAACATAAACCTAGAAGAACTAAGATCACCATTAATCCTAAAAGTGGTGATGAAGAACATTCAGAAAAATACATTTCCGAATTAGGAATTTTTTCATTTAAAATATTAAAATTTTGGACTTTTGAAGAATGGGGAGTTCCATTTGGAAGAAGAAGAATCTTGAGCTAAGGAAAATATAAAAATATGTTATTCTTATATTGGAACTATATAAAGGCTCGGGAAAAAATCTTCCATATTCAAAATAGAGATCATCACATTCATGGATGATTTTTTTCAAGACTAAGCAAAGGAAATTTCCTAATTGGTTTTATAACTGGTACTTTGAAAAAGGTTTATTCAGAGACTCTTTCCCAGAACAAGTTATGAAGTCCTTTGAAGTATTTTGTATGTTCCAAGAATAATTTCTTGAGAAAAAACAAAGGGTGTTATTCCTAAATTTTATTTTTGTGGTCATGAACCATATTCCTTGAATTCTCTAATGGCATTATGAAAAATAAGAAGTGGATTATGACACCCACTTTGCTTCTTATCTAGAATGAATTTGGGAATCAAAATAGTGGGATAAATGTATCCTTAACCAGTATTTACCTGAGAATATCAGATTTGATAAAATTGATATAATGGACCCAAACAAGGATTTCTTGGATGTCCTGCTTAACCGATTCTATCAAGAAGGACAATTCAGAGATAGCAAAATCCCTATCTTCATAATGAAAGAAAGAATTTTAAAATATGCCCATAAATAGTTGAAAGGATAAGAGAGCATTGAATCCTCATCAAGAATGATTTAGTGGGGACATAGTATAGACATCTCTGATTAGGTGCCTTGTTTTCCGCATGTCTAAAGACAGTGTTAGCAGATACCAAGAAGAATTAAAAGCACCTAGCCAGCAGCCTGCCAATAATTTTACCTCCACCAAAATAACGGAGCATTATCCGGCCACTAGCTAGTGGTCCCAGATTCTCTTTTTCTTTGATTTATGAAAAGTAGCTGTGCCTTATCATCAAGGCCAAGGATTTCTATTTATTTAAGGAGGCATTCCTCCAAAGTCTAGGCATCGAAAATTCTCATCTCTTTTTCTTAGTCCATGTGTTGGACGCTTTTATTTCCTCCGGAGTTTGCAGTTTACTATTTAGTGTTTAAATTTTGTGCTCATACTTGTACTAGAGCAGTGTTGATCTTGTTGAAGCTCAGTCTCCTTTTTCAACCAATCAAATTTATAATCATCTCGTTGTTCTTTATCATTGTGTGGTAAACTAATTTTTACTAGTTATTTGTAAGTTTTTATTTCAAGTTAATAAATTATGTGTGCAATTTCCAGTTTATATGTGTGCATAATCTATGCTTTCATATATGTTGTGTGTTGTGTTTTAAAGTACCTGGGCATTTTGATATTAAAGCCATGAATTCTTGTTGTCATTAAGGATGAAAATTGGGTGAATCAGGTCAGGTTTGGGTCAAGTCATTCAGGTTCCGGTTTTATCGGGTCAACATATATTCGGGTCCATATCGGGTTCGGGTTGGGTTATTTGGGTTTGGGTTGATTTTAGGTTGAATAGATTTCGGGTTTGGGTTGGGTCAGTTCGGGTTTATTTGGGTTTGGATCTAATTAGGTTGGGTTATTGGGTCTTGGACCGGATTCAACTTAATTGTCAGATTTAATTGTTTCACTGATGTATTAGCCAAAATGGCTGAATCGCTTCAATTTTTTTGTTTAATTTTGATTAAAATTTAATTTAGCTAGATATAAAAAATAATATAAAATTTATAAAGATATATTAATATATAATTTCTTTAATAAAATAGTACCTCTATGCCAACTTCTTTGTAACATTCATTATAAATAATCTCCCTTCATCCTATTTTCTTTGCTGCATTTAACTTTATGACTAGTTTGAATTGAATTTATTTATATTATTGTTTATTAAAAAATTAAAAAAAATATTTAAAAATCATGTATAAATTTTTTTATTTATATATCAAATTGTTGAAAATAAAAAATTATAGATTAATTGTTAAAATATGAATGGTTCAAATAATTTAAGACAGAGGGAGTAATATAAATAAATTCAATTCAAACTATTTGAAAAAGTTAAATATTTCAAAGAATATGGGACAGAAGAAGTACTATAATTTCTAAAACCTAATTATTCTTATCTCTTTATCACTGTTTCACTAACCATTTCCCATAGCTTTCACTCATTCACTCTACAATGTAAAACAGATTAACAAAATAGAATAAATTCATTCACATATATTAAATTATATTTTTTTTAAAATCTTTGCTGATCGTATATTTTCTATTAATTTAAGTTAAAATCAAGTCTTGTTGGGTTTAGTCATCAGGTCATTTTGGGTTTGGGTCAGGTCGGGTTCGGGTTCTAGTTCCTCGGGTTTTACTTCAATCGGGTTTGGGTTCAGGTTGGGTTGGGTATAGTCGGACTCGGGTCATTGACTTTTTTGGTTAAATTAGGTCAAGTCGGGCTTGTGTTCGGGTGGGTCAGGTTAGGTCTTGGGGTTGGGTCAAATTTTACCATCTCTAGTTGTCACGTTGAATTCGCTAAATGTTTTTAAACCTTAGGTCCTTTGTTATAAAACCAAGAAAATTTGAAGCTCTTGCCTAGAATTAATCCATGGCGCACGAGGGCAAACTCCACTTTAATCTGTCAATATGGGTTTTAAATTAGTTTCTATATTCAAATTTGTAACAGTTTAGTCCATTAGGAAATTACCAACAATTTAGGCGGTATTAAAAAATTACCAATGATTTAGGCAGTTGTTAACTATCAATGGTTTGATAAATTATCAAAATATTTAACCTTTGGTAAATTAACAACACATTTAATTATTGGTAAACTTTAAATTTCATTTACCAACTGTTTAATATGTTGATAATTACTAACAATTTAGCCGTCGATAACAGACAATTAAAAAATTGGTAAATAGAGAATTGAAAAATGACAAAATTTTAAAAGTAGTGATTTACAAAATAAATCATGTCCCACAATGGTAAACTATTTTTCAGCCACCACAGAATCTTCCATTCGTGAATTCATATTCTCTACGTACCGAAACACAGAAAAAGAAACTCCACGCTCAGCTGGCTAGTGACCAGAGTCTCCAGACTGAAAAACACTGCCCGAAATTGTTAAACTATTACACGCAAATTTTTTGGATATAAAATGGGAAGAATAAAGGGTTCTCTTCTGCAATAATCTTCCTTTTGCCTGCTTTTGCTTTTTCTTCTTTCCAGTGGCGTCTCTTTCCTCCCGCCCTTAATCCATACAACACAGAAAGAGTCAAATGGGGCTGTAGAAGAACCTGGAGTAAACTTGTCTTTTCAATTTTTCTCTTTTGCTTTACTCTTTCTTTTTCTTATTTTTTCTTTTCTTTTTCTTTTTTCCTTTCAGAAATCTGTATACAGAATATAAATGTCTGTTTGTGGGTTTCAGCTTTTTCCAGGTCATCAGAATTCTTGTGTGGCTGATACGCTTTTGGATTTTGTTGAAGTGACAAGCAAGTGGTCAGTGGCCAAAATGATAAGTTCTAAATTGTAGCAGTACTATTTCTTTTTTCCAAATTTTGAGAAAACAAAGAAAAAAAGAAAGAAAACGGGTCTGGTTTGTTGCTTCAACATGTTCTGTTCTTTCTGGTGAAAGTTTAACACTATTTCTTCAGGCTTGGCTGGAAACTCCATTGCCAAGGAAGAGAGATCCTCTACAGAACAAGGGAAAATATGTGGTAAATTTCTGTCTCTCTTAAAACAGGTAAATTTCATGTTTTTGTGTTAGAATGACCACTGCAATATCAACAATTTGACCAAAAATAAAAACTAAGAAGCTTGATTAACCCCATGATATGCAAAATGCTTTATGAGCCAGTCTGGAATCTATGTCTGTTTGAATTTTTTTTGCTTTCTCATTTAGAAATCTATCCTTCAATCTTGTGTAATACTTCAAAATTTGTAGTTTCTTAGTTGAGAGTGTCCCTTTTTCTTCTGATGCCCCATTTAGTCACAATCTTTCACTACTGAGCCCAGCATTTCCAGTTCTTGAATCTGTATTATGAACATTAGCTGCAGGTATTTGATCTGTCTTCACTGCAACAGTTTTATCCAAGGGAGCTGTCTCTTTTTATTGGTGGCTGTTCTGTGATAATCCATATCTTCTACAGTGCTGGTTCAGTCCATTCTACTGATGGCAAAGTTCTTCAGGAACCATATGATTCTCCTTGTTTTCGTAATTGTGATAATTATTGATTGCTCAGCGCAACTGCAGTCCTCCCAGGCTCATACCCTTCTAAGAATTCTGTCGCTTTTGAATTATCCACCCATCTTAAGTAGCTGGAATAGCTCCACAGATTTCTGCAATACTGAAGCAAATTCATCTTTTGCTGTTGTATGCTATGAAGGAAGCATAACTCAGCTGAATATAATCGGCAACAATGGGACTCCTATGCTTCCTGGAAACTTCTCCATGGATTCATTTGTCACAACGCTAGTTAAGCTTCCCGACCTGAAAGTCCTTACATTGGTTTCTCTTGGTTTATGGGGACCGTTGCCTAGCAAGATCACACGATTATCTTCGCTGGAAATACTAAATGTGACCTCAAATTTCTTATATGGTGGCATCCCTCAGCTTTCTGGCCTAAGTACCTTGCAAGCTCTTGCCCTTGATGACAACATGTTCTCGTGCCAGCTACCGGATTGGATTGGCTTGTTGACAAGCTTGACTGTTTTGAGTCTGAGGAAGAATCTGTTCAATAGTTCTTTGCCTAGCTCATTCAGTGACCTTCAGAATCTCAGAGTTCTTGTTCTTTCGCATAATCACTTCTATGGAGAAGTGCCTGATCTAAGCGGTTTGACAAATCTGGAAGTGCTCGACTTGGAAGATAATGCTTTTGGACCTCAGTTCCCTAGGCTCAGTAACAAATTAGTTAGCCTTGTGCTGAGCAAGAATAGTTTCAGGTCTGCAATTCCTGGAGAAATGAGCTCTGATTATCAACTCCAGAGGTTGGACTTGTCCTTCAATAAGTTTCTCGGCCCATTTCCACCATCTTTGTTATCCCTACCGTCAATCACTTACTTGAATATTGCAGGGAACAAACTCACTGGAATGCTTGTTGAGAATACATCTTGCAACCCTGAACTTGAGTTTGTAGACCTGTCCTCAAACCTTTTGACTGGACAGTTACCAAACTGTCTTCTTTCCGAATCTCAAGAGAGCAGTGTTCGGTATGCTCACAATTGTCTCACAAATGGGAATCAAGATCAGCATCCTCTGCCCTTTTGCCAGAATCAGGCATTAGCTGTTGGAATCATACCAAAAGAACAGAAGCGAAAACAAGCTTCAAAAGCAGTTCTAACTTTCGGAATAGCTGGAGGGATTCTCGGTGGGGTGGCACTCGTTGGCCTAGTTTTTGTACTTGTTAGGAGATTCAAGAATACTGATACAAATAACAAGAAAACCCCGACAAGATTGATTGCAGAGAAAGCATCGACTGACTATACTTCGAAATTGTTTACAGATGCAAGTAAGCTACATCACTCTCTCTCTCTCCCTCTCGTTTATCATAAACTTATACACTGGTAGGAAAAATAATGTATGCAGAGATTGGTTTAGCTTCTGGTTAACAGAGTTTTCGAGATAATATATTACCAAAAAAATGGAAGTAGTAAGATTTTGGCCTTTCACTTCCTGTAGCTTTTCATTACTAGCAAAATCTGACAACAGGTTTTCCCTCCCAATTGAAGGGTATATATCTCAGACAATGAAGCTGGGAGGGCTTGGCCTTCCACCTTATAAGACCTTTTCATTGGAAGAGCTTGAAGATGCCACAAACAACTTCGACTCATCAACTTTTATGGGTGCAGGTTCTCAAGGGCAGGTACTTCAATCACATCCATGTTCAATAGCAACCCCTTTTTCTGGGTCCCCTTGGGTAACATAGAATTTCTGTTGCATTTTCCATTTTTTTCTACAAAAATAAGGACATAGATTTCTGTTATGACTCCAGATGTTTAGGGGTCAGCTGAAAGATGGCTCTTTGGTTGCCATTAGATGCCTGAAAATGAAGAAAAGACACAGTATGCAACATTTTGTACACCATATAGAGCTTATCTCAAAACTAAGACATCGTCATTTAGTAAGTGCCCTCGGGCATTGCTTCGAATGCTACTTGGACGATTCCAGCGTTAGCAGGATCTTTCTCATCTTCGAGTACGTGCCCAATGGCAGTCTAAGGAGCTGGGTTTCTGGTAAACTGAAAAACCTTTCGCATTTCTGGTTTTCATATGATTTCTATGAAGGCATGGCGTTTTATGCCCTTGGATGAAATGTTGGAGCATTCATTTGACTTCCCACTCTTGAACATCAACATGGCATCACGTTCCATTCTCTTCTGTAGCTTTTTGAACTTCATCTTACATATTCATGTGTTGTGTTCGGATTGGCATTTGGCAGATGGAAGCAGCAGAAGATCACTCTCTTGGGCACAACGTATAGCAGTTTCAATAGGGTTGGCAAAAGGCATCCAGTTTTTGCATACCGGCATTGTCCCTGGCATCTATTCAAATAACCTTACGATAACTGATGTCTTGCTGGATCACAATCTGGTCGCTAAAATTTGTAGCTATAACCTGCCTTTATTAGCTTATGGCGCTAAGAAGGTATGAACATTCTCTTTCGGAATCCATCGATTTTCGCCTTTTCTGTTAATACACACCACAACTTCACTCTGACCACTGCTCTTTCTTGCAGGTTGGCCATGGAAACTCCTCTGGAACCAAGGACCCTAGCAGTAGTGCAAGGTCTGTATTCATATGCCTTTGTTTTCGGGTCCTTATAACACATAAAAGAAGAGCTTTTCGGGTTCTCGGGACTCCAAAATCATAAAATCTTTTCTTGTAATGTTGTTCCATCAATGGCAGGAATGAATACGAAGATAGGGTCGACATCTACGATTTTGGGGTCATCCTACTGGAGATCATATTTGGAAAACCATTGAAATACAAGAATGAAGTGTTTGTTCTAAACAATCTGGTAATTTACCGAATTGCTTCCTTCAAAGTGATAACTTCATTGCATTGTTTGCTCATGCTCGGTGACTCCACCCTGCACAGTTGAAAGCAATAATCACAGATGACGATGCAGCTCGAAGAAGTGCAGTTGATCCACCAGTTCAAAAGGCCTGTTCAGATCAATCACTGAAGACGATGATGGAAGTTTGTGTGAGGTGTCTGCAGAAAGAACCTGCTGATAGACCTTCTATTGAGGATGTGCTGTGGAATTTGCAGTTTGCTGCTCAAGTAGAGGATGCTTGGCGAGAATCGCTGAGCAGCGAAGGTTCTCCGATCTCCCCTTCTCAGCCTCCGGGTTTTCGAGTTGCTTTCCATTAGGTTGCTGCCTGGGGAAAGCTAATCTGAAGGTTGGACAGGTTTGTTTTGCCAGGATCAATGTTTCTCTTAACTTTTCAGTTGTACTCTTTCCACGTAAGTGTGTACTAAGCTATATAGATCGCAAGCATTTCTTTTTTTTTTTTTTTTTCAGTACTCTAAAGCATTTACAAGGCAGGATGTTAGAGAGTATTTGGAAAGTTAGGGGTTGAAGTTGTTTTCTGAAATCTAAAGAGCGTTAGACCACATTTGATTACCATTACAATGCAGGCTGAGGGGGCAGAGGTTTTGAACCCAGACTGTTGCCTGGGCCGTGTGTCCTCCACACCATTGTTGCAAGCATTTCAAGTTTGCGATTTGCATTTCTTGCACTTCCAACTTCCAAGGACAAAATTGGGAGCTAAGGCACTATAGAATCGAATTCACAAATATAACCATCTCTCCAAGCTGTCAAAGAAAATAATTTTGTTGTGTTTTTCCCTTGTTTGGTCTAACCAGGGAAAGTATATAAACCAAATTTTAAGAAATGGGGGAGAAAATCTTGCAATATCAACCCACATCCTAATGGGAAAATGAAAACCCTTCGCAATTACATGGTGTGGAATCTTTACAGGATTGAATGAACTGATGCAGTAACAGGCATGCCATATAAAAAAAAATATGAACTCAGCTAAGAAATTGCCTTTTCTACTTAATGGTCCAGTTCTATAATCTGCGTGTACTTTTACATCAAAAAGAGCTTACAAGACCGATTCCCAGCTCTTCAGCCAGCTCGTCCCATACTGGAAGCAGTGTCAGTACAACAGGGAAAATAGCCACTGCAACAACCATTTTCCTCCATGTTCCAACTTCAGTAACATCGTTTAGGCATGGTTTTTCTGGGGTTCTCTGAGCATTGATCATTTGATTATACCAGTTAAGGAGGTTGTGGAGCTTTGCAATTTTCAGAGATGAATAGAATATTTCTGTTCTCATACCTGGCATATCAGCACATAAAGCCCCCAAGGAAGTGACAAAGGCCCTCCAAGCTGCAACGAGTGAGAAGTTTACAGTTTTTGGTCGGCAAACTTTGAGCAAGGTCATGTAGCTCAAAACACATAATGAGAGAGAGAGAGAGAGAGAGAAGCGAAGCCAAATTTGAGCATACCACACCCAATCCAAGAAGTGTGTAGGTTGACAGACCAAAGCCAGTGAGTGCACTCTTCCCGAAAGCACCCTGTGAGAAACATGGAATAAATGTCACACAATCGACATAATTTTCGACAGTCATTGATTCCGGTGATTGTTTGAAGCATCTCGTGCACAGTGACATCATTTGTCTTGTAAAATCAAACATAGGATTCTACATTCTGTTTGGCATTCACGTTTGTGGTAGCAAAATGTTTCAACTATATTTTAAAAGATTTGGCTCTCCATGTACAGATCATACATTCCAAAAACGGGTTACCTGAAGAGCTCTTCCACCATCAAGGCATCCAACTGGAAGCATATTAAAAGCTGTTGTAGTTAACCCACACCTGAGATGATTTACCATACATTTAGCAAATGGAGACCAGTGGTGATCGGAACTCATAGAAGAAGAGAGCACAATACCAGCCTGCGATCACAAGAGGATGAATCAAAACTGTTGCACCATGCATTGCCCTGCAGATTTAAAACAAGAACATGTCAAATGCATCAAACACATATTTCTATGATAAATATATGAATTCAACAACCTTTACTTTTTTTCTTCCTGATCAAATTCAATCTAACGGAAAACTACAATTTCGTTAGTCTATTCATATTTTTTAATGAGAACAGTGAGCTACAGTTACATTACAAGGAATTCAATAAATGCCTAAACCACAATCCTTGGTTCACTAAAGGCATGATACCAATAAAAGGACATACATGTAACCCAGAGTGCCTCTAGTGATGAGTCCAAGAAGCAAAGAACCCTGAAACAACGTGCTAGGAACCTGAACTAAATCCCCCACTGCTTCTGGACTTGATGAGAGCAACAACCCAACAGAAAACATAAAGAAAGACAGAGCCGCGCCAGCTATCGGACCAGCAAGTGAAATATCAACCTTTGCACTTCTATTGGGCAAAACAGATTTGAACTGCAGCAATTACCAGCTGATGAGTAGACAACATCGAAGATGATTACCTTGCTACTAGTTCTGTACACCAGTTTTATGAAATATTGCAATTAAATATTTCACACAACTAAAGTCAAAATATAAAATCTAAGCTAAAAGTGGTACAAAGATGCTAAACTCCAAAAAGAGGATAAATGACAGTGTTGAGTCAATTGAAACATGAAGTCAAAATCTATAATGAGACATTTACCGAAACCATGTGCTTCAAACAGAAGATAAAGCTCTCGCCTTCACTGCACCCTCCCCCTCCCCTCTCCTTTTTACTTTTTGTTTCTCTTACAATAATTGCAGGTAAAGTGTTCTCTCCTCTAAACCTGTGTAGATCTTTAAGGTTAGATCAATCTTGAAGTACAAAATCCTAAGCTCACACCTGTTGGGAGTTTTACCATTCCAAAGAAATGACCCAAGAATAGAATCTAACATGCATGTCCTCTGCAAGTTGATATGGATACTGAAGCATCAAACTGAATTGAAGACTTTCAAGTGATCTAGCAAAGCATTAGTTTTCGACCTTAAAATGAGATGCCAACAGTGTTAACATTTTAGGCTATGAAATGAAGCTGAAACAAGTTTCAGGAACCTGAAACCAGCCTGAAGATTGTTGAAATTGACTCTATACCTAGAAGCTTCTCACTAAGATCTATTCTCCTCAAACAAGCCAATTATGCTTCTAGAAAATGTCGACAGCTGGGTAAGGAGATTTTAGAAGTAGAAATTGTCAACCAAAATCAAGATATGTATGTTGTAAACAAAAGGAAGGTCAGTTAGAGGATAGGCATGTAACACTTATAAATAGGTGACTACACTTGTGTAAGAAGAGGTAATTGTGGAAGAAGTGTCCAGTGAGCAAGAGCATGGTGGAGGGGCCAAGTACACATTGAGCCCAAACTATTGTACAGCTACTTCTTATAGAATGGAAGTTTGAATTGGTGCAAGTCAGTCCATCAATCAATTCTCAAAAATCCCATCATATTGAAATCATCCAACTAGGAATAAGAAACAAAAATTAGGGCTTTTACTATCAGAGTTGTATACAGGGATTTTCAGATGAAGAAACTTGCCTGAGTTATTGCTCCAAAGCTACCAAGAGTAATGTTTGGAATGAAGAAAGGAATGCTAAGCTTTACTTTTTTGGGAAAAGCAGCAAGAAAATGCCCAACTTCCTGCATTTCAAAAATTCATAAACTAAGCACATTGATTACTGCAAAAGCTAATCTCTGTATCAGAAGCAAATATGTAACATAAACTGATGAAAACATGAAAATAACAGGTATCCTAGAATATGGATAGCATGAGCATTTAGAATATCTCATGAAAAAGGACATCTCACGAAAAAACTTATGTGCTGATTTATATTGTGAAAGGTGATTAATTATGAAATTAACAAAGTAATCTGAAAAATCTTTCTACCTTATCGGTCTCCCCTTTATCAAGTCATACTGGAATAGGTTTTACACATCCATCTTCTGGGTCCTTACTCTAAAGTATCAACCAAATTTACTCTTAAGCCTTGGACTTCTGAACTTATCGACCCCAGACAACTGCTCCAAACTTAAAGCAGCATCTTGACAGATAGGACATATGCCTTACACATGCCAAGTTGCTCTTTCTAGATGTTTAATTCTGATTACTTTACACAAGCACACGCATGCCAAGCAGCATCTTGTCAAATTATGAATGGAATCAACTCTTTTCAAATATGGACAGAAAATAGAACAAACCATGCAGTGAAATGCAGGCTTCAACACATGGAGGAAAATCCTGGAATTCAGAGTACAATAAGACCATAAAAAGTCCTAATTGTATAATTCTTACATGAAAAAGAAGAACCCCAAGGACACCATATGCTACAGGCAATGCTGACTCCACAAATGGCAACAAAAGCTCCATATCTGGTGGTTCAATAGCATCAGGGTCCGTGAAATATTTAGCAACCTCTGGAGGCAGCCGATTGATCTGTTGGATAAAATACATGTAGGTAACATTAGGCCTCAGGAGCAAAGAAAGGTGACATCTTGGCGGGTAAAGAAAATAGCATTTCACTAATCCATATAAGATGGCGAAGAGATGGTAAAAATGTGATACCTGTGATGCAATTCCCAGCTCCACAGAGGAGCCAATAGTTAGAAGAAAAAGCAACAGAGATATTACATATTGCCAAAGGGTTGTTGGCCTAGGTTCTGAGACTTCTTTCCTCAACAAGCCAAAGCTAACACGTGGGCCACCACGAGGATCTGGTCCTTCTGAGTTTGTCTCCTCAACCATGAAGAGATTATATTTATCGCCCATGATCTCAGACAACTGATTTTGGAGTTTAGCAAAAACATTCTCTCTCTTCCCTCTTAGATTTCCTAGAAACAAAATGCCCTCACCAAGGTCTCCAAATGGCTCTTCTTTGGTTACCCAAAAAGAAGAATAGCCAAAAAGCTTTTCTTTGATCAGCTTTACATCAGTAGGGTCAACTTTCTCAGGTCCAAGAAGCTCCATTAGTTTAAAAGAATCAACTTGGAAATCGTTGAATGCTGGTCCAATGGGAGAAATAGTTGGAGGCTGAAAAAGAAAATGCACATATATTGTAAAAGATACTACTACAATATGTTATACACACTCAAATACAATGATAAATACATGTTAGCACCAGTTCATTGCAACGCATTATTTTCAGATATCAAGAGGGTATTACCAATATAGCACAAAAACCTACCTTATACCAGCATATTGTCAAGCAAGTCCGGAAGGCTTACAACAACTATATATCTATTTTCCAGGTCAATATCAACTAAAAGCTCCACATTTGGTACTGTTACCACACTTACCTCGAGAGATAAATTCTTGCATTGGCCCATTAATTCTCATTAGAGATGAGTGAGACCAAAAGCTAAACATATCATAGGTAGCAGTAACACCTGCACTAGAATTGGGGGATTTTTGGAAGGTGGCCTAAAGATTTTAGGATCATCTGACAGTGGCTATCATGGGATATTCAAATTTAAGAGTCCTATTCTACAGGAGCCCTCTATGATGGCTACGATTATGTAATGTCCATCTAGGACACAGTCAAGGATTACTGAGGTAATTAAGGGTAAAATATGAAATTATATAGTTAGAATCTTATTCACAACCTAATTCTCGATTTTAGTAGGGTATGATGGTTTATGAGGGGTAAAAATGGTACTTTGACTAAGCCGGGCCATGAGGGGTATTTGATATGTTACCACGACACACAGATTTTTATTGCATAAATTTTCTAAATCCATCTCTATTTAGGAAAAAATTGAAATTACCATTTAGCCCCAGGGGGCAATACTGCAGCCAAGGGAGGCCCGTGCTGATGGGTTGGGATATAGCCATCGCATTAAGAGGCACACTAGAAGCACGTAGTGGTGTGGGTGTGCAATGCTATCCTTAAGGTCTTAAATGGTCAAAAAATGCTAACATTTCCCCTAAGACTTGCCTAATGAGTGAATTAGAGGTCATGAAGATTAGGATACCTAGGGGCATCTAGGCCAGGCACTAGGGTGCCCAGATGTACTATGACTGGGCGGGCTTTCACCAACAGTGTACTCAAGTAAACAAAATGGAGAATATAAGCAAACAAGCTAACACAATGAAGAGTATAAGCAAACAGGCTTACTTTTGCACATAAAAAGGGAAAAGGATGGATGCTAGGTAAAGGCTAGTAAGTCCAAGAATGAGTGGCTAGCAAAATGCTAGTAAGCTCAAAGTATAAGTGGCTAGATAAAAGCTAGTAAGCTCAAAGAGGGTGGAAGCACTAAGTTCACTCTCTTCATAGGACCATGGAGAGAGAATGAGCCCAAAGTGGACCTTGAATATGATGTTAGAGTTTCCTTAGATAAATTCCTACATGCAACACGATCGGCAAGAAACTTGAGAGTTTCGACCTCGCAGGTTTGCCTCACCCGTTCCAATCAATGTTATGACTCTAAACTGTACTGGCTAACAATAGAACTGCGCTCAATTATTGTACATATATGCTGGTCCTATAAGATGTTTTATTGCAAGTGGAAGACCCTTATTGAGAATTCTTTTAATTATCATCCTTGATATGATCGTCGGCAGATACTGGTATTGTTGAGGAGCCTAGCAACCCTTAGAGTGGTTGTTTGTTCACTTAATGACTTGGGTAAATAAAGTAAGTACTATGATTTATGGTCATAGAGATGTACTAACTGATTGATTATGTTACATAAGGTTACTATGTAAAATAGGAAAGTAGATTTGTCATTTATTATTTAGATATCAATCCTATAGTTGTCTTTCCTTGTATGATGATTTCTCTTATTATATAAAGACAATGAGGGTCTTGTATGATATCAAGCCCTCTATTTCTTTCTCTGATATTGTGTAACATGGTATCAGAGCCACGAACCATAGCCTAATTCTGCCGCAGCCAGCACCAGAAAGCCATATCCAGCCTTAAGTTTCCGCTGCCCTAACCAATAACCTTATATATACTTAACCAAATCGAAAACCAAGAACACAACCACCACCAGGAGTCACCGGCGACCAAACCAGTACCGGCGGTGTTGCCGGAAAGCCTCCCACGCGCCAGCGCGTGGGCGTCAAGTGCCGCCGTCCGGCGACGGCATTCTGATGGGTGTGCTCGCCTCTCCATCCTAAACAAGTTTCTGGTCTTGTTTTATGTCAATTATGACCAGAGCTTGAGTTTTTTCGTCATCCGGTTAGTCTCTCGTATGTTGCAGTGCGTCATCAGCAAGGTTTGTGATCTGTTTGTTCATCTCATCAAGGAGAATGTCAAATCTTGAGGAGAAAAATTCCGAATCACGTGTTCCGGCAATCATCTCACCAATGGGTTCCTCTACCCAATTCAGCAGTATTCGAATTACCAAACAATGTTTGAACGGTAATAATTTCTCTTCCTGGACCAAAAAGGTCGTATTATATTTTACAGGTCAGAGGAAGATGTCACATCTCACTACTGATCCTCCTACCGACCAAAGCCAATTAGAAAATTGGCAAGCTGATGATGCACAGTTGTTGCACTTGCTGTTCGAGTCCATGGAACTTGAAGTGTCAGATTTATTCTCTCATGTCGTCACCTGTAAGCAGGCTTGGGATTATGCTAAACTTCTTTACTCTAGTAATATGCTGCGCATGTATGATGTTTCTGTTGAGTTGTTTCATGCTAAACAAGAAGGGAGTCTCACCGATTACTTCGCAAAGGTGAAACAAGGGTTCGCAGAGTTAAATGCTTTGCTGCCTATTTCTTCTGATGTCCAAGAGATGCATCTTCAGAGAGAGCATCTAGTGATAATGACGTTTCTAGCTGGACTAAAACCAGAATTCGAACCGGTCTGTGCACAGATCCTTGGGGGAGTAGAACTACCTTCATTGCCTGAAGTATACTCCTGACTTTCTCGTTCTTTCGCTAAGGAGAATCCAACAAATTACAGTTTTGATCGGTCTGTTCTTGCGGTTCAGTCCAATCCACAAGCAAGATCTGGCTCGCAAGTTAGAGGAGGCCTTGGAGGTAGTCGTGGAGGACGTGGTGGTCGTGGTGGCAGAGGTGTACGTGGTCGAGGTCCACGTCCTCATTGCACGTACTGTGGAAAAGATGGTCATATTGAGGATACTTGTTGGGATAAGGATCCATCATTGCGAGCAGCACATATGGCATCAAAGGAGGACCCTTCTTCAGCTGTGGCATCACAGCCGTCTGTTACTTTATCTCACGAAGAGTACACTAAATTCCTGCAGTATCAGTCCGCACAGCTGGCCGCTTCTCCTCCTATGGCATCTGTCGTCCATCAAGGTAATCCAACAGCTTGTTATTCGTCTAGCCTTTCTAGAAATCAGTCTTGAGTGTTGGACTCTGGTGCTACTGACCACATTTTAGGTAAAATAGCCTTTTTTGATCAAATATCTCCTCTAGCTTCACATCATAGTAAACTCACCATTGCCGATGGATCTACCACCACTATTAGAGGTGTTGGATTCACTCGACCTTGTCCTTCTCTTAATTTACCCTCTACACTCTATGTTTCAAACTTTCCATTCAATCTTATGTCTTTGAGTAAACTGACCAAACAACTAAAATGTTTTATTTGTTTCTTTCCTGATCATGTCATTATCCAGGATTTGAAGATCAAGAAGACGATTGGAGAAGGGCGTGAATTAAATGGAATGTACTATTTTGATGGATTGCAGTCATCAGTTGCTTGTCCTATTTCTGCTTCTCCTCTTCTAATTCATAGTCGCTTGGGTCATCCATCTCTGGAGAATCTCAAGAAATTAGTCCCAAATTTAAGTTCAACCTCTACTTTAGAATGTGAGTCTTGTCAGCTTGGGAAGCACCATCGTGTTCCCTATTTGTCCCGAGTCAATAAACGAGTTGATAAACCTTTTTCGTTAATTCATACAGATATCTGGGGTCCTAGTCGTATCAAATCTAATTTGGGTTTTCAGTATTTCGTAATCTTTGTTGATGATTTCTCTCGAGTGACTTGGTTATATTTAATGAAAGATCGTTCAGAGTTATTCTCTATCTTCTGTGCCTTTTGTGCTGAAATTCAAAATCAGTTTCACACCTGAATCAATATTCTTCGCAGTGATAATGCAAAAGAATATTTCTCTAACTCAATATCTAGATACATGCAGTAACAGGGTATACTCCACCAATCCTCCTGCTCACACACATCTCAACAAAATGGAGTAGTTGAGAGAAAAATCCAACATATTGTTGAAACTGCCCGTACTCTGTTAATTCACATGAATATACCCAAGAGTTTTTGGGGAGATGCTGTGGTCACTGCATGTTTTCTTATCAATCATTTGCCATCCTCTATCCTTGCGGGTAAAATTCCTTTTTCTATCCTTTTTCTCCGCCAAGCTCCCTTTCCTGTTATTCCTCGTATATTTGGTTGTGTCTGCTTTGTTCATCAGAACCAGCCTGGCACAGATAAACTAGACCCCAAATCTCTGAAATGTGTTTTTCTTGGTTACTCTCAATTGCAAAAAGGGTACAAGTGTTTCAGTCCTTCCCTAAATCGCTTTTTTGTTTCTACTGATGTTACATTCTTTGAAGCTACACCATATTTTTCTGATACTCAATTCGTGTCTTCTGATACTGATGACTGTTTGCCTTTGCCCTCTGTACCTGTTCAAATGGCTCCTACAAATATTGATGTTCCAGTCACTGATTGTGTTCCTTCAGAACTCATTCCTAACAATAATCTAGCTCCTTCAGAGCGACTTTCTTGTCCTGATTTACAGGTTTATACCCAACGTTCTCATCAAGAAGTACTACCACACGATTCACGCTCTTCTCCACCGGCTTCATCTTCAACTCCACTGGCCGATGATTTAGATATTCCAATTGCCCTTCGCAAAGGAAAAAGGTCTTGTACACTTCATCCTATCTCGAATGTCATCTCTTATAATTCATTATCACCATCATACTCTGCTTTTATCTCTACCTTGTCTTCCATTCCCTTGCCTAAGTCTAGTTCAGAGGCTTTGTCTCACCCTAGATGGAAGCAAGCCATGGAGGAGGAGATGTCAGCTTTGCGGGCTAATAATACATTGGATTTAGTTCCTATTCCACATGGTCAGACAGTTGTTGGTTGCCGATGGGTTTTTAATGTTAAAGTTCATCCTAATGGTATAGTTGATCGGTTGAAAGCTCGTCTGGTGGCTAAGGGATATACACAGGTATACGGCATGGACTACTTGGAGACATTTTCTCCAGTAGCCAAAATGACTTCAGTACGCGTTGTCATTGCGTTGGCAGCTACAAATCAATGGCCTTTACATCAATTAGATGTGAAGAATGCCTTTCTCCACGGTGATCTTGAGGAGACTATCTTCATGGAGCAACCACCAGGGTTTGTTGCCAGGGGGAGACTGACCTTGTATGTCGTTTAAACAAGTCTCTGTATGGTTTGAAACAGTCACCACGAGCATGGTTTGGTCGTTTCAGTGCAGTTGTTGTGGAGTTTGGATTGCAACAATGTGGCGTGGATCACTCTGTCTTTTATGGACACTCCCGAGCTGGTAAAATTATTTTGATTGTCTACGTTGATGACATTGTTATAACTGGTGATGATAATGTTGGTATTCAGTCCTTGAAATCTTTCCTGCAAATGAAATTCCAAACAAAGGATCTTGGTTCGTTAAGATACTTCTTGGGTATCGAAGTAGCAAGGTCCAAAATGGGGACAAACTTGTCCCAAATGAAGTATGTCCTTGATCTTCTAGAAGAAACTGGCTTATTGGGAGCCAAGTCAGTTGATAGCCCCATGGAACCAAATGTTAAGCTTGATGCTGAGAAGGGAGAATATTTGGGAGATCCTAGTAGATATCGAAGACTTGTTGGTAAATTGAACTATTTGACGGTCACTCGGCCAGACATTTCATTTGCCACTAGTGTCGTAAGTCAGTTTATGGAGTCTCCGCGTACTGGTCATTGGGATGCAGTAATTAGAATTTTGAGGTATCTTAAGGGTGCTCCGGGACGAGGCCTGTTATTTCGAAATTATGGTCATACTCAGATTCAAGGATACACAGATGCGGATTGGGCAAGTTCGTACGATCGCCGGTCTACTTCAGGCTATTGTGTTTTCATGGAAGGAAACTTGGTGTCTTGGAAGAGCAAGAAGCAAACTGTTGTTGCACGATCTAGTGCTGAATCTGAGTATAGGGCAATGGCATATGCTACATGTGAGTTAGTATGGTTGAAGCACCTTCTCCAAGAACTTGGTTTTGAACATTCATCGCCTATGGAGTTAATGTGTGATAACCAGGCAGCGACTCACATTGCTTCGAACCCAGTCTTCCATGAAAGAACTAAACATATTGAGGTTGATTGTCACTTTGTCCGTGAGAAGCTTCAAGAAGGATTGATCAAGACTCCCTAAGTCAAATCAGAGGATCAACTTGCTGATTTATTTACTAAGTCTTTAGGAGGGTCACGAGTAAACGTTATATGTAACAAGCTTGGAGCTTATGATATATATGCTCCAGCTTGAGGGGGAGTGTTACATAAGGTTACTACGTAAAATAGGAAAGTAGATTTGTCATTTATTATTTAGATATCAATCCTATAGTTGTCTTTCCTTGTATGATGATTTCTCTTATTATATAAAGGCAATGAGGGTCTTGTATGATATCAAGCCCTCTGTTTCTTTCTCTGATATTGTGTAACAGATTACATCTGATCATAGTTGAGATTCAAGAGGAGCACCTAAAGAGTCAGGCACCAAAGGATATTGTGCTACTTGAGAGTAAACATGTTTGGCTGTGTACTTATCTTTGTACTATGAATATATGCCATATATGAGGTTCTGTATATATAGATACCTCTAGTAATATGAGGTGATTTGACATTTGAGATGGAAGAAACAATTTCTTTTGCTTATGTTCACATGATTTCTCATGTATGATGAACGATTTGTATGTGTATAATGTGAATGTATGCTTTAGGCTAAATGTTATCTAACTGCTTTTTTTAAGAGATTGCTCGCAAACCTATATGTATTTTAAATTCATGCTGAAGTCTAAACCTTCGTAATGTTTATAATGATTACTTACTTCATAAGTAAATGGTTTAATAAACCCACAAGCACCTATAAAGAGTAATTGCAATGGGTAAGGTAGATGGCCCTGAAATGGGGTAGAAACCATACAGATTATGTTGATTGTGGCGCTACCAAACCCTCAGCTACAATAAATATTTCTTCTTACACATATTGAGGTTGTACGATAACTTAACTGTTAGAATGGAATCCACTTAGCAGGTTTGGCGGAGTTACAGCAGTTCAGTCTATAACTGAAGGACCATCAAATCTCAGCTTCAGTAAATATTTCTTTTCTAGCTTCTACACATATTGAGCATGTACGGTAACTTAGCTGTGAGATGGGATCAACTTTGCAGATTGAGTGGAGTGACGGTAGTAAAGTCCATAACCAAAGGACCATCAATCGCAGTTCTGAACCATAATTTTGTCAACTGACTCTTTTCGTTCACTACCCTGAACTAAAAGAAAAACAACAAAAGGAAACGAATCCCAAAACTATTATACTTGGATCCTAAGCTTCCACTGTGCTGGTAGCAAGAACAATGTGGAACAAAAGATTAAGCACACCAAAAACTAATTTAAAAAGGCAAAGCGTGAGCGTGAACGTGTTTAGCAGCAAATTTCTGAAAGCAATTTTGAAGCATAACGATATTAACGTTGCAGCACATGGAGCAGTTAGACTCGACTAATTCATTGACTTTGATAAGAACCATTTCTGAAACTAATTTTCACAACCGAGGTTTTTTATCTCGACTTTCACATTAAACTAGGAATGAGAAATCAACATAAAATGCAGAGTAAAATATTAAACCATGAAAATAAGCAAAGTGAAGATGATATTCTAACAACTCATGATATGAACAATTCCTCCATTTACCAAATCTCTAGAATGTTCGTGTGTGTGTGTGTCTAAGGTTAGCCAATGCCAAAATTTTAACGACAATCAAAAGAGAAGTTTTGAATTAAAGACCCAGAAAAAAAAAAAAAGAACAAACAAATACCGTCGAAGAAACGGAGGTTGATGGCTCTTTGCTGCTTCTTTCTTCCCCCTCTTCTGGGCGCGACGCCGTAGTGACGCTCGATTCCTTCGACGAACTAACATCCTTCATTTCCCCATCATCTTTCCCGTAGTCGCCACCGTTATCACCGTTAAAACACCTGACTCTGAAACATTTTCTGCTCCAAAATTCTTTGAAAGCCACCCTCCCACATAAATAACATGAATCCGTTGTGAACCGATTAGGTCCCAAAACTGCAACTCTTTTCCGGAAAACGGAATCCGAATGGAACTTGAAGTTCACCGCACAGAAACTAAAGCTTGTTAGGGTACCCATACGAGTGAAAGAGAAGAAAATAAAGAATCAGAATGGAAAATGGGAATTTCTTCTTCGGAATTCCGATTAGATTGGGGGTTTAAGTGGGTTTTGCAGGAGAGCTGAGTCTTTGAGCTCGTCTGGCTGTGGCCAGCATAATCCCTGAGCTGGCGGATTTTTGAGAATATATATCTTAAAGTTGTGTTATGAGCTGTGGCCTAATTACAGTAGCAGCCCTGGCCTTTGTCAATTCGGCCCAGTTTGTCCTCCAATTTAAACTCAAAGGCCAGCACAGCAGGGAGTTGTGTGTGTGTGTATATATGTATATATATAAATGTGTGTGTGTGTGTGTGTATACCCATTGAGAATCCGTGTATTCAACTTCTAAGGTACAAATCACATATAATAGAATCAAGTTATAAACACATAAAAGGGAATTAAACAATGTTGATATCCTAAGAAGATACGTGGGTGGAAGGAGATCACCACTACTAGCTGGACTTAAAACAAAGACAAAGTTAGGGACTCCAGAATCATGTGTCCTGGAAAGACCCTCCAATGTCTAAGTTAGTAATGGCCTATGTAGGGTCTAAGGATTTTAGTGGGGCAAATAAGAGCACCAGAGGGTTTCCACTAGAGACTATTAGGTTGGATTGTATGTTTGCTAAGGGAAAGAACTCTTGCTTTCTTGAACCAGAATATGACAACTCGAGGGATTTTATTCCTCTCCAATTCAATCATCAATACCAGTAATTAATATTATGTTGGTCCATGAGGATGCCTCCAATAGGTTAAACCCAAGATAATGTCTCCAATGGGTTACCAAAAATGTGGATGTGAGCTCAGTATGGTATCAATAGGCCCCCTCCCTAAGGCAAAATGAAGGGAAGAGGTGCCCTACATTTTAAAATTGACCACAGAGTCACTAAAGCATGGGACGCATGGCAACTTAGTAGCTATTTGGAGGTTGTCACTCTTAAAGTAGGCTTTTAAAGCCCTTGCCCTATCCCAAGACAAACTTTTTGCTTTCTTTGCACTCATCAAAGACTCTAGAAAACTTTCCTCCACTTCTGTTGTTGCTCCGCAATGCCCAATCCACCACTTTAGAAGTTCTTTCTCAACATTCATCACCAAAAGGGATATGTGATTAATCTCCCTCTCTCACACTCATAGTCACCTAGTGTTAAATCTTTTCTTACCATGAATGGATCACCAACCCTCTCCTGCTGGCGGTGAGGTTGCATTCCCCTTCTAACATCTTATTTTTCCCATCTTGCTCATAAATGTCAAGTATCAAGGGGAAGGCAACCACCAGGATAGAGGAGACCAAACCTCTCAATTTTAGGGATTTAGAAAACCCGGGGAGCAATTTAAGCCCTAAACATTTGATACCCTCTTGAAAGACACCTCTGTGCCCTCTTCATCAAGTGAGGTCAACCTAGGGGTCAACCTGCGGTCCACTAGGACAAGCTAGCCTAGAAAGGACCAACTCACTATCTACATTGACATAGCTGAGGTAAGGCTTAAGTTCCTCATTCACCCCAGGTATCCAAGCTGCTACATGCCATAATTAACCAAGTAATTATAGTTTAATGTTAATTCTTGCACTTAGAACCTTATTAGATATGCTAGGCTTTGGTATGGAAATATATTTTGGTCATTTTGGCAAAAAAAAAGCCATTAAGGGTATTTTTTTAATTTTTCATAGTGGTGTCATTTTATTTAATAATTGGGTGGAGAATGAGAAATAGTGGAAATAAGATATCATGGGAAAATCTAATTTTCACTCTATTTAAGAGAAACAAGAAATTAAAATCTTACCCTTTAAGAGGTGGTACAAGTGTTAAACAGCTTAGTGAATTAAATTGGTAAATGACCAAGGAGATAAATAAGAGGGGTGATGTTTTTGAAGGTATCTTTAGGTTAATCCCACAATTATTAACCATGGTTTTATTTCCTTTAAGGCTTTGTTTTTACTTTGGGAGAAAATGAGGGAAATATGTCTTGGGAAAATTATAGAAATCCCATGTGGTTTGGCCTAACCTACACATTTTTTCTCTATTTTTAAAAACCTACACTTTACCCTTATTTCTTTTATAATGTTCGATAACAACTTTTAAAACCTTAATTTAAACTGTCTGGTAACTATGTTCTAATAATTTCAAAATATTAGATATTTTTTTTCATTATTAACTGATATTTAAAAAATATTAATTTGTATTTATTGAAAAGAAAATTTTAAAATTTTAAAATATTTATTTATTAACTGTAAAAATATATTATAGAGATTGAAATTACTATAAAATGGCTATTATATAGTTTAAATTAAAGTTCCAAAAGTTATTGTTAGAGAGTGTAAAAGAAGCACAAAAGCAAAGTATAAGTTTTCAAAAATAAGGGGCAAAGTGCGAGTTAGGCTAAACCCCATGGGGTTATTGTAAGTTTCCCTATTTTTCAAATGTTTTATCTTTTAAGCTCTTAACCTTCTAGAAACCCTTTAGCTTATCATCTCCTTCATTCCCCATGAACCAAACCTGGCTCACAGAAGAACCTCTAAATCTCTTACAAGATCAAGCTCAAATCAAGGAAAATTGAAGGTGATGGTGCTATATGTGTGACTTAAGGAGCTCTTGCTTCTAAGTGCTTAGATAAGGGTTTTGACGTTTGTTTCTTTGTCATGGTGCTTAGGAATTAGGTCTTTACCAAACATACTAGTTTTTACTTGCCGTTAAGGGATTTTACACACTAGTGAGGTAAAGGAGTAGGTTAAGCAAAAGGATAGCACTTGGAGGAGGCCACAGTTTTGATAAGCAAAAGGCAATCTCCTAATCCTATTTTGCTGTAAGGGTGTAAGGGTCTCCTAATCCTTAGTTCCATATGGCATGGAAATGATGATATTTGTCCTGGATTTTTTGGACACCCTTAATGTTTTTTACCAGCTAGCAAACTACCAAGCTAGTTAAGGGAAGGCAATTATGAAGAGGTGGTAAGGTTTTGGGAGCCTAAATCCCATATTTTCTAATGGGTCTAACTTATCAGGGTTTGGTACCTAGGCCCGACCTATAATAAGAAATGATTCACAAGAATTTCTAATTAAAGGAGGGTTCTCATTAAGGAGATAATTGATAAAGGGAAGATTTCAAAGATTAATAGAATCCAATATTAACTACCTTTCTAAGAGCCCATGGCATTGGCACCCGTGCATGTATAAAAAGAGGACCCCTATAGTGTTGGAGGTACACACAGCATACAACCCTAAAACCCTAACTACTTTTATAAACACTAGAGGAGCTAACTTGACTGTCGGATGGTTTCTCCTGAAAACTCTTTAGGGCTTTAACAATGTCTTCAATCATAGGTCCTAGGTCCTGGTTCACTCAGTTCCATTAGTCTGAGATCTGATCCAACCGCAATCGTTGGTAGTGTGGCTAACATAACCACAAAAGTTGATCCACCTGAATCAATTTATATATTCATTATGTTTTAGCCTCTTATGTGTATACATTTAATTATAAACATAAATCATAGACCAAAAAGTTTGAACTAGATTTAAGTTTTCTTGTAATTGTAAATTTTGTAAAAATAATAATGTAGGCAAAATTTTAATGTTGTAGTGACATTGTGAATTGGAAATTTGATCAACAATCATGTAGAATGGCTTTAATTCGTATAATCATTATTGATGAACTTCCCTTCAAAATGATTGAACATCTAGTTTTCTGCCACATCATGAGTACTGCTCAACTTCAATTTCATGTTTCTTATTGTATCACTATGGTTAGGGATTGCCTTAAAACTATATTTGCATAAAAACTCAAGCATGAGGACGTTACTAAACAAAAGAACAAATAAGGCATGCCTTGCCACTGATACATAGACATTGTTCCAAAACCTTAGCTACACGTGTTTAACTATCCATTTCATTGATGAAAATGGAACTTGCATAGAAGAATCATAAACTTCCATCCAATTCATAATTTGAAATGGAGTTGGTAAGGCAATTAAAAAATGTTTGCAAGTTTGGGGATTTACAAGGTTTTAACTATAATGGTTGATAATGCATCTTATAATGATGCTAGTCTTTCATAATTGAAAAAAGAAAATGAATGATGGATGTGTCCTAAATAGATAGTATTTTCATATACAGTGTTATGCACACATTATTAATCTTGTTGTAAAAGATGGTTTAACGATTCAATTGTTCGCATCCAAGGTGTTTTGAGATATATTAGATTTTCTTCTTCTAGGTTAAGGAAACTTACAATAAGTATGGATGCTATAAAGATTAATACTAAGACCGTCTTTGCCTAGATGTAGAGACTATGTGGAACTTTACTAATTTGATGCTAGATGTAGCTTGTAAGTCCCCAAAGGCATTTGATAACTTACAATATCATAATCTCCAATATACGTTTGATGTTATAGAAAATGATAATTTTTGTACAAACGATTATTGGGCACATGCTAGGATAACAATTCAAGTCTTACAATATTTTTATAAAACAACACCTCATGCATTTGGTTCCTTATACATGACTGCAAATAATTTTTTTCATGAAATTTATGGGATTGAGCTAGTGTTGAATGAAATGAAGAGTAATGATGATACTAACTTAAAATCTATGGCTAAGAACATGAAAAGAAAATATGAAAAGTATTGGAAAAATGTCAAGAACATGAATGTTATGTTATTTATTACTGTAACCTCCTTGATATAAGTTTGATTATGTTAGATGGAATTTTCAAAATTCCTATGGAGCTATAAAGGGTGCTAAAATGATATGTGAAGTGTAAATCGTTCACGATGTTTAAAAAAAATTATAGTGCAGTTTTTACAACCTTCATGGAACAGACAAGCATGGTTTTTGGGCAAGGTAAAGGTAAAAAGAAAAAAGTTGTACTACCCTCTATTGATAATAATTATTCGGATTTATGAAAATTATATAAGAAACATAAAAATCAAGAAAAATGTTTAGATATTAAGTCTAAGTTATAGAGGTCTCTTCCTAAAATATTTATAATGATAATGATGATGATGATAATTATTGGTAGAGTTAATTTTGCAAGTGCATAAAGTCAGTTGCAGCAAGTTTTAATCCTTATGACGAACCAAGGTATTAATCTCATGAGAGAAAATATTTAATTGCTTATATAAAAAAGAGTAAACTAGTTTAGATTTAAATAAAAAATAATTAACTAAAAATTAACTAAATTAAACCAAGGAAATAAAGGAACATAACAAATTAGAAATAAAATGATTATGGGATAGCTAAGGATTAGGTTTCACCTAGTTAAGGATCTTTCTATTAGTTATCTAGATAGGGCTTTAATTGTCAATAATTACTCCTAGTATTGCAACTTTCTCTAGAGCAATTGTATTATGTGCGATTAACTTATAATTATTTCTCGATCACTCATATAATTAATCAAACCTAATACCATATGGGCTATGGACCCATAAAACCTTAAGTAGACCTAATAAAGACGGAACTAGATTTATTGGGCCTGGAGTCCCAATTGAACTCTCATTCCTTAAAATCAAACAGGCATAATTCTAGATATGCTTATGTATTTAGGAGATTTGGTCTGTCATGTGGTGATTGACAATTTTCAAGATTGTGCCCTATGTCAGTAAGCTTTTTGTCAAGCACCCATAAGTGAGCAAATGCTTTTTGTAGAAATCTTCGACATTCAAGTATTTTCCATGACCTTTGTGTGACATTTCTTCTTGTGATGATAAGCGATAATGATTCTATTACCTTAGTCTTTTCATGTTCCTTTAATGGTGATATGATTGCTATCATTCCATACAAGTCTTGAGTCATGTTACTTCCCTTTTCTGCTACTCATTTTAGGAGTTATAGACCTTTAGTTTCATGGCTAACTATAAAATAGTGAAAATGCCTTCTTCTATTAAGACTTTTGGATTTTCAATTTGTATACACTATTTGTGGAATAGAATGTTCTTTCCAGTGAAAGGACCTGAAGTGTAAGTCATTTACATTCATCCTTTGAAATACCAAATTATTTTCTGTAATTTTGTAAAAAAATTGTACAGTATTGTGAGGCATTGTTAATGTCATTGATGGATGACAAGCTAACATGTGAGAGGATCGCAGTAAGCATGTCATGGGGTAAATAGTGGATTATTTTTTTTTGGTTTTCCTTACAAATTTTATTGTCAGTTTAAAGTGATCCATTTTTGTCAGTGGCTATGAGAAAAGCATGTAGTTTGACATGTTGGTTGTTTGTATTTTTTATGAAAGGGTGAAGATGTGTGTAGTTAGTTATTTTTTTTGTTCTTATGAAGAAAAGCGTCTTTTTTGGTTTGTTATTTTTCAATGTTTCTGCATTTTTTTCACAATGTGCCATTATTTGTTTGGAAGTAGACAATTGTTGATTTTGGATCACGGCAATAATTGGTTATTTTTGTTGCCTACTATTATTTTTCTTTTAATTTTTTCTCAGTGATGAATAATTAACCTAGACAAGTAAGATATTGTAATCATATGTTAGGCCTGTGTAGATCTGATTTAGCTTGTTATTGGATAGTTCTTATGTTTATAGAAGATATTTTTTGAATTCATACTAAACACTTTTTAATCCTGCAATAAACCCACTTGGCAGTGTACTATAAATAGTAAAGTAGAAACAATAGCAGAGAACAATCTCAAAAATAATCTCAAAAGAAATCTCATTTATAATCTTATAAAATAGGTTCTAAACAAATATACGCATAAACAAAAGAATTGTTCAGTTTGCCACATAATTTACAAGCTAAATGTGTCATACGATGCATGCAAGCCTATGAGGTAGTCTGTGTCAGCCATTTCAAAATCAATGTCATGAAAGAATTTCAAGGATAATGTCAGATACTATCTCAAATGTACATCAGACAACCTTTTGTCCATCTTTAAAACAGATTCTCATGCTTAGTTATGTGAATGCAACATCAAAGTTGTTGCAATCTGCATTCGATATTTGTTCACGATTTCCTTTTGTAAAGAAAAATAAGTAATGTATAAGTAACAATTTGATGGAGTGGGAAGAAGGCAATTGTGGATGAAAGATAGTTATTCCTGATTTTAAATCAATAACAAAATGTTGGCCTTCATATAATTTCATGTTGCAAAAATTTCACAATTTTTTTACATTCCTCATATACTATTTGTAGCTTTTTTCCATGGCAATTGCACAAACATGTGTTGGTATCATTTTAGTTTACACACAAGGTGTACTTCCCATTTGCCAATGACTTGTTTATGTTAAAAGTGTACAGTTGTCAAAAATAAAATCATACTTTGTAGATAATATTCTATAAGAAAGCCATTTATATCAAGAAAGAGGAATTTGATATCGAGAAAATGAAAGCATATAATTTTTTGTACTATATATATATATATGACACTTTGTTATATGCTCACCAGAAGGGAAGGGAAGTGTTCATTTTTGCCCAATCATCTTTATTATCTATAACTTTTATTCTCTTAGTTTTACTTTTTATACAAAAAAATACTGAAGTGTATATCTTTAACACATAGGAAGAAAAGTAGTTTCATGAAGATGTATTTTAGGATTATAAATTTGTATATATGTATTATTAGGACCATCACTCAGTGCTTGGCCCAGGCCAAAACTGCAAAGAAAATGCAATGAAAACATAAAGGACCTGATTGGAAATATGAGTAGTGATGCAAATGCAAAACTGAGAAGTTTCGGGTTCCAAATGCACATAAAAAAATGGGTGAGGTGATTAATGGCGAGAAAGGAAACTTAAGGGCCTTGTTGTACTTTTAACGGAGTGCTTATTGTGAAACTATAGAGTACTAATGGGCTATGTGCACCATGCAAAATTCATGAGGCCGAGAAAAGGCATTCGACCATTTTTTAAAGCCATGTGGCCTACCGCCGGTACTGCATGCTTCCATTACCAATTAAGCCATCATTTCGGTCAAAGAAGGCTTTAGTTTCAGGTTAGCCGAGTGTGTTGTGTTCTTGGTGAATTCAAGCCAAATCCTTGCCAAATTGTTGATGAATTGAAGCTTGGAAGAGAAATCAAGCTTGGATTCCTCATTTTCGGCACTTGGCGACATCACCATTGAAGTTACAAGCTTGGTCTTGGATAATCAAGCACAAACCGAGAACTCAAGCTTGGATTTTGAGGTAGGGATTCACGTTCTACTTGGATTATTGGTAAATTTTCCATGAATAAGTAGTTATGGTGACTAAGTGATGGTTAAAATAAACTATATGATCTTAGTTGCTAGATGGGTATATTGAGGAGTTTTGGACTTATGTTCTTTGGCTAGCTAGTCAAGTTAATGGCATGTGTTAGAATTCCTAGTGAGTGAGGCCAACTTGCTATTAAATTCGGAGCTCTAGTGGAATGGGAGTGAAACTATGAAGTTTGGTGTGCAAGAATGCACATGAACACATGCTAGTGGTTTCGGCTGAATGTACATTGTGGTGTGTGTGTGAGTTTTGTGTGCTTGATTGAATTGTTGTGCTTGCTAACCCCTTATGAATTATGTTTATGCTTATATATGTCTCGGTTATCATTGTATATGTATTATATGTCTTGTATCTTGGCATTTTCATGTCTTTCTTACAGGACACGTAAGCTTTGAGGAGGCTAAGTCTCGGACTTAACTAAATAGACTCAATTATGAGTCATTTTGAGTTGTGAACCCTACTGAGTATTAGTACTCATGCCCATAATATTTGTGTTTCAGGCAAGGATATAGAGCTTGAGTGATTTGTACTTAAGTGGGTTGCTTGTGTACTAGTTGTACCTTTGTGCTCAAGGTATGTGCCAACTTGTACTTGGCTTGAAATTGTGTGTTACAAGTCTGATAGTTTTTAGCCAAAACTTATGCTTCAGTTTTGCAGGCTTGAGTAGTTTATGGGACACGTCTAGGTGCAGGATGGATGTGTGGACTATGGCTCTGATTGTGGTGTTCACATTCATGACCATGAATATGGTCATTGGATTGGTGCTTCAGTGTGTGCTCTTGTATTGCACGCTTAGGTTTCTTCTTGAGTGATGTATGTGAGATGGCTTATAAAACTTAACCTTGGCTAGATTTTGGACTTGTAGCATCCTTGGTATGTTGCCAAGCTAGTGATGCTTGTACTTAGGCTATTTTGTGCATATATGTAGCCTCGGTTATACATGGTTTTGTATGTACGTATGTTGGATGCTTATGTGCCAAGTTATGTTAAGTTTATGAGCTCATGGTTATGTTCTATGTGATAAACCTCTTGTGATAGTTACTTG
The DNA here is from genome assembly GCA_005392925.1 of Aquilaria sinensis. Lineage (NCBI taxonomy): Eukaryota > Viridiplantae > Streptophyta > Magnoliopsida > Malvales > Thymelaeaceae > Aquilaria > Aquilaria sinensis. The sequence goes on along the minus strand of SMDT01000872.1, from coordinate 74,695 downwards.
GCCGAATATACATATGCATGAAAACCTTAATTTTCAAAACTAGAAAGATGTGGGCTTCTTGGTTGTCATTCATAGGAGTAGCACACTTGATGAGCACACATCCTAGACACTTAATAAATCAAGTGTATGCCTTGCTTGCATTGCAAGTTATCTTTTACAGCCTTGCCTTGTGATGCAAGTTAATGGTTTGGGCCTTGCCTTAAGCTGCAAGTAACTGTTTTAAAATTCTCATAAGCCTCATGGGGCACCTCCCAGGCTCTTAGCTTAAGAGAATAAGACTTAAAGCTACCTAACAGTAAGTTGGCCGAGATTAAAAATTGGTTAATGCCACTTAGAAATTCAAGTGTTTAGCAACTTTCTGGGTAGTATTTGGTGAGTGGCACAGAGTGTGCACAGGCTGGGGCTTGTGTAGGGTGTGACATGTATAGCATGAATAATTGTTTATAGAAGAGGTGAAGATATTTGTATGTACTTGCAAGTTTGAAATTGTGCAACTTTTCCTTGTTAATATTGTCATGTTGTACCCATAAATCTAGCATTTTGTGTATGCTACGTTCCTTGTGATTATTCTTTTTAATGTTTTTTGCATAATTCTTGTTATAAACAATAATGTGGAAAATGGATACATGAGAAAATGAAAGTGAAGTACAAGGGTAGCACTTATAAAGAAACATGATTTTTTATATGTTCATGAAATATAATTTACTTAAAGAGCCATGGCTAGGAAAGAACAACATTCTAGATAGTTTTTGCATGACTTTCTATAGTTAAAAAAATATGCCTATAATGTGATGAAAAAGTCATACACTAACGATTGTATATCTGTTTTTAGGACCTCTGCGGCCAAAAAGTCACCTCGGATACTCTCTTGGATGGGGAACCTTCATGTACCACAAAGGTACGTTAGTGGATAACCCACCTTTGGTCCCTCAAATAAGCTCCTCCAACTTAAACTCACCAAAGACATGGCGTTGCGACTCCTTAAAGCTTAACACCTTAGACCAATTGAGGTGCTAGGAAGCCCACCTTAGTTTTACATGTTAGTGTTGTGCCTAAAAGTCAATTATGAGATGATTGTATTTTGCACATTGAGGCATGATATTTTGTTAAGGCATTAATCCAGTAATTATGTTTATTGTTTTGTTTCTACGTAATGTAATAAACATAATTATAACCCTAGAATGATGATATTCTTAAATGTCTCTAGTCTAGTATTATCGTGGAATAGGTTGCAATAATACATAAAGACTAGCATATGTGGAGACTAATATAAAATATGTAGTCTACATATGGGTATAAGTTGGAGAACTTGTGTACTTGACCGACCCACCATGGGCATGTTACATGGATTATTATCTGAGTGTCATAAGTGATTCTTATAGTGATCACGTATATTAGTTTTTTTACCTAAGTTCATCAAGGTTCCCTACATGTGAGTCACATACTTTGATACTTCCTTTTGTTGCTCATAACTAAGTGAACTTGAATGAGGTCATTGGGTATGTTACATACCATACGGAGGGTTTTGTATAATCAAGATGGGATTTGTCTCTCCTATGTAATAGGAGTGATATCTTCGGGTTCGTTGATAGAGTGAGACTAAGAAAATGCATGGCCATGCTTGGATGAGTTGATATACGATATCAAAGTCATCAGTTTAAGTTAGTCTACTCAATAATCAAGAAACCATAGATTAGGCTATACGAGAGTGACAACATTCCATGGCTCGTGATTGGTCTTGATATCTTGGATAAAGGTACAATGGCATATATAGATAATGATAAAAAAAGTGTAGTCGAATTACCGACAATCTTGTCACTTGGGTATCAATGATGTGATGCTAGACACCACTCATTGTTTATGATCATAAATGCGATTTATGATTATTGCGAATATGATAGGAGCCTATTGGGTCGCACACATAGAGCTAATTTGATTATTTGAGTGCATGGGCCAAATTGTTTGGTCTTGGTTTCATGATAATTTCATATTAATAATTGGCCTAAAAGGTTGGGTCATTATTAGGCCCGAAATTAAAACATAATTGGATTATGGCTTTGAAACCCAGTAGGCTTGGGAGTTGAGTCTCACTATAAATACATCATATAGTGAGAAATTCGCTATTCTTGCCCTAGCCTCCTTAAGGATGAAATCAAAAGAGTTTTGAGAGTTCTAGTCACACTATTCTTTTGCCATTTCTTGGAGGACATAAACTAGCATTGTGAGCGTAAGAGGAACGTATCTATCGAGACGTTATGGAGGCGTGGTGATCCCGAAAGGCTTGTGTGGATACTATAGAGAGTTTGAACACGTCAACTGTTCAAGTTTTGCAATTCGACTCAATAATTTGGTGAAAGATGTCAACTGAACTAGGTATAAAAAATTGAGCACCAGAGTTACACCGTTTCACTTAGATCCTAGAGAGTTTCGGTTATATTCCACTGTGCTTGCTTGGCTCCCAAAGCCATACACTACACATGTAGCTGGGGAAAGGCTACTACACGTCCCATCTACACTAACTTTATCAGCACAAGTAGCATCAAAAGAGAACACATGGTAAGCCAACCAACACTTTTGATCTCCTTCCTGGACTGCTATATAACTGAGAGCCCACCATTGTAGAGGTAGGCCAATCAATCCTTATGATTTACACATATTTTCGATCGAAAAACTAACATGAATGTCAAGAATACCCCTAGGAAACATCTTAGGGTTCCCTTCCTTCACTCTCTTTTCTACACTTTTGCAGGTCCATTACGGCATACTTTCGGTTTATTACGAATACTGCTATAGATACTTGTTAGTGTTGTGCCCAAAAGCCAATAATGAGATAATTGTATTTTTGCACATTGAGCCATGATATTTTATTATGGCATTAATCCAGCAATTATGGTTGTTGTTTTGTTTTTTAGTAACGTAATAAACATAATTGTAACTCTAGAATAATGATATTCTCAAATGCCCTTGGTCTAGTATTATTGTGGACCGGGTTACAATAATACACAACGACTAGCATATGTGCAGACTAATATGAGATATGTACTCTACATATGGGTACAAGTTGGAGAACTTGTTAATGGACCGACCCATCATGAGAACACTACATGGATTGTTATATGAGTTTCATAAGTGATTCTCATAGTGATCATGATATATGTAGTCATTTGACCTAAGATCATCAAGGTTCCCTACATGTGAGTCACATATTTTGATACTTCCCTTTGTTGCTCGTAACTGAGTGAACTTAAAGGAGGTCATTGGATATGTCACATATCCTGCGGAGGGCTTTGTACGATCAAGATAGGATTTGTCCCTCCTATGTAATAGAAGTAATATCTTCAGGTCCCTTGATAGAGTAAGACTTAGAAAATGCATGGTCATGCTCAGATGAGTTGATATATGATATCAATGTCATCAGTTTAAGTTAGTCTACTCGGTAATCAAGAAACCAAAGGTTGGGCTATACAAGAGTGACACATTCCATGTCTCGTTCTTAGTCTTGATGTCTTGGACAAAGGGACAATGGCATATATGGGTAATGATCATAAAGGTTTAGTTGAATCACCGACAATCTTGTCACTTGGGTAGCAATAATGTGTTGCTAGACACCGCTCATTGCTTATAATCATAAATGTGATTTATGATCATTGCCAACGTGGTAAGAATCTATTGGGTCGTACACATAGAGCTATTTGGATTATTAGAGTGAATGGCCTAATTATTTTGGGTTGTGGTTTCATGATAATTTCGTGTTAATAATTGGCCCAAAAGTTGAGCACCCGATTTACCCTATTTCACTTGGATCCTGGAGGGTTTCGGTTAAATTCCACTATGCTTGTTTGGCTCCCGAAACCCTACAATACTCCCCTAAAGACACTCATGAGTTAATTTACCACCAAAATGGCATTGTTTGTAGGAATAAAAAGGAAGACCATAATGGATCCTCATTACCAATGATGTAAGAAAGGTATCCAAGGCCTACTAGGACAACATATTCCTAATTGGTGTGGCCAGCAATGGCCAACCAGCCTTCTGGGCAAAATTCCTTTCTTCATTAATGCCTCATGACAGGATTGACACAATCTATGCCTACACAACTGGTGATTCTCTAGTAAATGGGAGTATAGGAACAGAGAGTCAAACCAGCTTCAACATTAAGGGCTTCTTGCAAAGTTGGTAAGTGTTAATAGGGCTACCATATACTTCCCCATAATGATCCTCTAATTGTTTCAACAAGGATCTCTGGGTGGGAAGTGAAGATGATCCTCTATGACGGTGGCTCAAATAGTGATATAATATTCACCAAAATACTCCCAAAGTCAGGCATCTCAACTAGCCAATTAAGATCAATGGTTGATTCTATGTTTGGAATAGGACTAGAAGAACTCATTGTACTAGGATGGGTTGGACTACCCTTAATGATAGTCGGAACAACTGTCAATGATAGGTGTGAGGTGTGTGCACCAACAATGCCCAAAAGATTATTACCCCTTACTATCCATCAATTGGTAAATTTCATAGCCGAGTACAAAGTTCTTAGCTTCATGGATGCCTTTATTGGCTACCATCAAATATGTATGGCACCATATAATGAGGAAGCAAGGGTCTTCATCATAGATAAGGTACATTTAGCTATGTTAGGATGTCCTTTGGGCTATAAAATGCTTTTGCCACATATCAAAGGCTTATGAATAAGATCTTCTCGGATCAAGTAGGCAAGAAAATGAAGGTCTACACAAATGAAAAATCCATGACTGTGTAGACCACCTAACCAATCTCCAAGAAGAGTTCGTCCAACTTAGGAAGCACATGCTGAGATTAAACCCGAGAAGTGTTCCTTCAACATAAAATCAAGAAAGTTTCTTGGATATATGGTATTAAAGAAAGGAATTGATGCCAAACAATAAAAAATAAGGGCAATACTTGAGATGCCATCACCCATGTCCTTGAAGTAGGCTCAAAGACTAGTTGGAAGGGTAATGGTCTTGGGTAGATTTCTCCCCAAGTATTGAGAGAAATGTAGACCTTTTTTCAAAATCTTATCCAAGGCATATACCAAAACAAAGTTTGAATGGATGGAGGAGTGCAAAAAAGCATTCAAAGAGCTAAAAAAAACGTCTAACTGAGCTTCTACCCTAAGGTAACCCAAAACAGGTGAACACCTAGTGTTGTACATCTTGATAAATGATAAAGCTTGAGCTTGGTTCGTGTCTGGAAGGATAAGGGTAGGAAACAATGGCCTATGTATTACATTAGTAGGACTCTACATGGTGCCGAGGTAACATACCCACCTTACAAAATGCCACCTATGTCGTGGTCTTTTCAGCGAAGCGACTAAGACCCTCCTTCCAAGGCCACCCTATAATCGTGTAGACTAACCTACCACTTTGTGACATAATGAGAAAAAGGAACCACACAAGGAGACTATCCAAGTGGTGCATAGAGTTGGAGACTACATCATAATGTACAAAGCCTGGAAGGCTAGGCTCCATTCATTTCCACCCTTAGCAATAATGTTACCCACTCTGGGGTAGTCCAGTTATTGTGCCAAAATTGTATATTTTAAACTCCAAGGGTTGCTATGTTCTAGAGGCCATTAGAACAATACCCTAACTTTGTATACCCAAGTGGCCCTCTTGAGCTCTATGTAAATGCATGCATATTGGTCTAACCATTATGCACATATTCACATTTTGTACACACCATGGCAGCAAGGAAGGAAAACACTAGCATAAGTCTTAATCTTGGCTACTGCACATTTAGTAATCTTGTTAAGTTTAAGTAACCAGCCACTATACCCAAAACTTCCTAAAAAAAACTATATTAATCTAGCCATGTACCCCTATTTTATTTGCTTCATTATCAAGTAGATACTTAAACCAAATCGGGGAATTTGGTATTATATCAATAGCCCACCTATGGACCAAGTTATAGATTTTTGAAGTTGGTCACAAAATTCTAACCAAATGAACAGTAAATCAAACAAAGTTGCAAAGTCATAACTTTGGCTACAGGGCTCCAAATATAGAAATTCCAAAGCTTATTAAACCTCTAGATGTGCTCTAGGTGTGGTCAAAATTTCATTCCAAGATTCATTTTACAAAGGGACATATAGAACCTTTAGTGCATGGTCAAAATTCTGTCCACTTTATGACCATTATGCCCATACAAAATTTCATAAGTGTGCAAGCACTTTATTCACAATGGGTAAGCTCTCCAATACTATTTCATACATGTTCAATACACATAAAAATTACATGCTCTTGCCTCAAGCAACTTTAAGTGGCCAAAACAGAATTTACAAACAAGCAACCTATCATTCACACTTAGACAACTTGTGCATAGCATCACATACATAGCCATTTAGCCCACAAATGTTCACATACATTGTCCAAACTTTACATGTATTACATTTACATGCATCCATGCACTATATCATGGCCTTAAATTAGCTAAATACATGCACCCAAGTCACAGGAGATGCTTGAGACTCAATGCAATCCAAAATAGGATGCTGGACAGTTGTTGCATAACACAATAAGTACCATCACTAAAAATACCAAATGTGCCCCAAACAACACCAAAATTTCCAGATCATAACTAGACATATCGAAGTTCATGTACTTGAAATTTCAGGTCAAAAATCAAACAAAAAAGGTCAGTTTGTATGTGTTCTTTCCCCTAGACCTGAAATGGGGAAATTTGAAGGGAGGTAAGTTTCATGGAGAAACTTAGTGAGGAGAACACTTTAACACTAAGGTAATGTAATCTTGAGCAATCACCTGCATCCAAAGACACTAAAACACAAGAAAACACAATGCACATATCCAATATAGAGCAACCAACAATCATTCACCAACCCCAAACATATGTAATGCGGCAGCAACAACATTCATTGGTTAGTCCATAAAACTTGCAATAAACATAAGTATATCACTATAGTAGGCCTCCTTAAGCATAAACTTGGCCTTAGGAGAGTTTTAACACTAGTTAGTACTAACTTTGGGCTCTAGAAACCCTTAAATTCACTGCCATCACTGTGCACTTCACACTAGGTCACAAAACCTTCACTAAGTGCACTCCCCTCACTAAGCTTAGTTCATCAAGCTCATGGCTCTCTTCCAAGCCTAGCCCTCGCTCCATGGATGCTTGGAAATACAGTAAACATTCCATGAGAGCAAGAGAACTCCTTACCTTGTGGGGATGCCGAAATTGAAGCTTGATTCTTGGTGTACCAAAGCAATAGCGCTAGTATGCTTCCAATTGGTCTTTCTTGCTTTCAATTGCAACTAGTTGCAAGCTTGGAGGTATGGTGACTATAGAGGAACTATGGAGGTGGGTGATGGCTAGTTGGGTCAAATATGAAGGGGCAAAATTGAGTTTGGCTTCTTAAATTGTCTTTAGGGCACCAAACACCCTTATTAGCCTTAATCATGCTTTATGTCATTTTCCTTCTCACTAACCATGGTTTCTTTGTCTTAAACTCATTGGTCCACATTTTGCCCACCTTTTTTTTACCATTTTTCAAGCCATAGCCGACCTGTCCCATGATGGGATAACTCCAAAATTTCACCCTTTGACTTAAGTCAAAAGTTTGAACATCTTAAGATTTACACTATGACATTTAGGTCCTTGGTGCCTTTAGTGTTTCCTTTGTCCAAACTTGTCTTCTATAAGCAATTTGGTCCTCCAATAGCACTTTCATACCATTCATGTCCTTCCCATAACTCTCTAAAGCTCTTTCTTGAGAGGTTTGCAATTAAGTACCCGAATTTCCAAAACCTTACAAAAAGGTCTATAGGTTACTTCAGAAACAAGTAATCCTTAAGGCTTTTCTTAGATGCTAAATTACCATCTTAGAACACTTTTAAGGAGGTGTTGGTCATGCCCTTTACCCCTCACACTTCAATGTCTATGGTGAGAATTACATAATATAATGGTTTTTTACCATTATTCCACACTTTGTAATTCTACCATTTTTGTGAGGTGGTAACAATCCTCCCCCCCCCCCCCCTAAAAATTTTGGTCCTCCAAAATTGCCTTTAGTTTCGGGTATTCTGTAGGATATCTTTCCATAAGGTCTTTTTCAGTTTCCTAGGTTGCTTCCCTTTTAGAGTGGTGTGACCACTGAACTTTAACCATGGGAATGAGCTTGTTTCTTAACCTTCTGGTTTCTTTCGCTAAGATAGCTATAGGTTTCTCTTCATATGTCAAGTTAGATTCCAACTGTATATCTTCCACTACAATAGCGTGCTTTGTGTCCAAGAGACACCTTTTAAGCATACTGATGTGAAAAATATTATGAACACTTGACATGTTTGGCAGTAGAACTAACCTGTATACTACCTTGCCAACTTTGTCCAAGATCTCTTAAGGACCTATATATCTTGGAGCTAACTTGGATCTTCTGCCAAATCTGATAGTGCCTTTAGTTCGTGCAACTTTTAGCAAAACATTGTCACCAACTTCAAACTCAAAGTCTCTCCTTCTTTTATTTACATAGGCTGTGGTTCTTTCATTGGCTTCCCTTAATCTGTCTTGAATATTCTTAAACTTGGCAGTAGTTTCCTCAACAATTTCGGGACTTAACTTTAGCCTATCTAAGGCTTCTACCCAATAGTGGAGTGTCATGCACCTTCTTCCATATAATGCTTCATAAGGTGTCATGCCAATGGTGCTCTAATAACTGTTGTTATATGAAAATTCTATTAATGGCAAGTGTTGGTCCCATTCACCCTTGAAATCCAACGTACAGCTCTTAAGCATATCTTCCAATATCTGTATCACCCTTTTAGTTTGCCCATCAGTCTAAAGGTGATAAGCAGTACTCAGGTGGATTTTGGTACCTAGTGCTTTGTGAAAAGCACTAATAATCGAGCTATAAATCTTTGATCTCTATCAGATACAATGAAGTCTGGTACTCCATGTAATCTCACTATCTCCTAGATGTATACCTAAGCCAACTTCTCCAAGATGTCTGTGAGTCTCATAGGTAAGAAGTTGGCATATTTGGTTAGCTTATCCACAATGACCCAGATTGTATCATGCCTTAATCTGGTCATAGGCAACCCAGTCAAAAAGTACATGGTTATGTTGCCCCACTTTCTCATTGGTATAGGTAGAGTCTGAAGGGTACTAGCTAGCTTCTTGTGCTCCACCTTTACCCTTTGGCATGTGGCACATTTGGAAACATATGTGTCAATGTCTCTCTTCATGTTTGGCCACTAGAAGTGTCTTCAAGTCTTTATACATTTTTTCACTTCCTGGATAGATGTTCAACTTGCTTGTGTAAGCTTTTTTAAGTATTTCATCTCTGAGTTTTGGTCCTTTAAGCATATAGATTCGGTCCTTTAAGTACAATAATCCTTGCTTGTAGGCAAAGGATTTATACAATGAACCTTTTTCCTCTCCTAAAATTTTTCTCAACTCAAGATCTATTTCTTGTGCCTTTCTGACCTCTTCAATCCATCCAGACTGGATTGTCAATGTGTAGATTTAGGCTTCCTCCCATTTTTGCCACTTATGCCATAAGCATAGCAAACTATTCTGCTCATTATGATTTGCTATGGATCCCCCTTTTAGAAGACCCATGTACTTCTTGCTCAAGGTATCTGCTACCACATTGCCTTTGCCCTTAATGTACTCTATACTGTAGTCATAGTCCTTGATGTACTCTAACTATCTCCTTTGCCTCATGTGATTTCCCTTTTAGCATAATTAATTCTTATGTTATGCATAGCAAGCCAATTCATACCCAATACTATATCATACTTAGGAATGTCCAACACTAGTAGATTAGTCATAACCTTAGTCTTTCCTACTACTACCTCACAATCCTTAGCTAGGTTATTAGTGAAAAGACATTGACTACCTACTATTTTCACTAAGGATATCCTAGGCATGATTTCAGTGGGCAACTTCATGGCATCAACAAATTTCCTAGCCACTATAGACACAGATGCACCAATATCAAACAGAACATTAACAGGCACACCATTTAAGTAAATGTTACCTCTTAGTGCTCCTCCCTGCTGTGGTGACTCTGGTGTCTCCATTTGGAATACTCCGCCAGCTCTTTGCACTGGAGGTTGTGGCATTGGAGGAACTGGTCTCTGTTATCCCTCCCTGAGTGCTCTAAAAGGTCTCACTAGACCTTGGTCTTCTGGTCTTCTTTCTTGAACGTGTGGGCAATCTCTGATCCAATGCTCCATTGCACCACATCTCAGACATGCCTAGATGTCAAAATAACAAGGTTTCTTCCCATGAAACCTCTTACACTTAGGGCACCCTAGGCCAGGGGGCATTCCCTTAACCTTGCCCACACCACTTGGATGGGAACTCTTGGCAATTTCTTTGCCATGTAGTGGTTTTTTCTACTTGCCTCCTGTGTGGCTACTTTCCCCAGGTCCACTGCGAAAGTACCTACTCTTATACTTCTCTTATTCTACCAAGAGGGCCTTCTGGACTGCCTCATAGTATGTCACTGTTTCAAATGGCCTCACAGCCCTTCTGATGTTTGATCTTAGGCCTCTGACAAATCTCTTAGCCTTCAACTCTTTTAGTCCATAATACTGAGGAGCATACCTAACCAATCGATTGAATTTGTGCTCATACTCTATGACACTCAAGTTGTCCTACCTTAGAGCATCAAATTTAGCTTGCTTTAATTCTTTAATGGCATCACTGATATACTGCTCCTAAAAAAGCTAAGTGAACTCTGGCCGACTCATCTCTATATCTCCTCTTGGCCTTCTGCCCCTCTAAACAGCATATCTATCTCTGGTGCTCCTCCACCACATCTCTGCACTGCCTATTAAATTATAAGTAACCAGTGACACTTTCTTGGTGGAACTAAATGGTTTCCTTTCAAACATCTTTTCTACGAAGATTAACAATTCCTCATCTCTTTCTGGTTCTGCTCCTCCATCAAACTATAGAGGTCTTAGTCCTTGGAACCTTTCCAGTAGTCTGACCTCATATAAGCCTTCCAAATCCTCTATTTTTTATCTCCTGGATCTGTGAGAACCTTCAACATATTGATGCTCTCCATGATCTCTATGCCTTCTCCTGCTTCTTCTCTCATGGCATTCCTCAATCTCATTCCTAGTTTAGGAATGGTCATAGATTGAGGGATAGGCCCTGGACACCTGACGAACCTCAGATCTCACTCGTCTTTCTCTTGGATTTCTCCTATCCTCACCTTTCACCTTAACAGTTTCATCATCTATATCTTTTAATCTTCCAGAATAAACATATTCAAATGTGTTCCTAGTCTCCTCTTCTACTTGTTGCTACACATTTTGAATTGGTTCTCTTTGTGGTTGTGCTTGTATCAGCCTTACTAAGTTTTCATTGATTAGAGCTAAGTTCCTCTGAAGCTCTAACCAAATCTGTGGCACTTTAGGGTTTGGTGCCCCCTATTGGCCTTGATTCTCCCCTTCCTGTCCATCTTTTTGTTGCCTAGGTTCAGTGGGAGGCCTTAAGGGTGGTTCTCCTCTCCTTGTGGCAACCATGTTTACTTCCTGTTCATGATTCATTGTAGGGCACTTATAAAGATCATAGGTATTTTAATGATACTTGACACTAGCAGCTGACCAAACTGAGTTCATGTATATAGCTAGCATACATGATGCAACTATATGTTATGTACATGTACAAACCATGCTTTAGCCATGCTCTAACACCAACATCTGTTACCCACTCTGGGGTAGTCTAATTATGATGCCAAATTTGTGTATTTAAAACTCCTAGGGTTCGTATATTCTGTAGGCCATCGGAACAATACCCTTAGTGTGCATACCTAAGTGGCTTTCTTGGGCACTATGTAAACACATGTATATTGGTCCAACCATTATACACATATTCACATTGGATGCACACCATGGTAGTAAGGAAGGAAAACTCTAACACAAGTCCTAATCTTGGCTACCACACATTATGCAATTTTGTTAAGTTTAAGTAACCAGCTATAGCACCCAAAAATTCCTCATAAAAATTGTATTAATCTAGCCATGTACCCCCTGTTTTCTTTGCTTCATTATTAAGTAGAGACTTAAACCAAACCAGGGACTTTGGTTTTACATCAATAGCCCACCTATGGATCAAGTTATAGATTTTTTAAGTTGGTCACAAAATTCTGACCAAATGAACAGTAAATTAGCCAAAATTGCAAAGGCATAACTTTGGCTACAAGACTCCAAATTCAGAAATTCCAAAGCCTAGTTAAACCTCTAGATGTGCTCTAGGTGTAATCAAAATTTCATATCAAGATTCATTCCACACAGGAAGATATAGAACATTGGGTGAAGGGTCAAAATTTTATCCACTTTATGACCCTTATGCCCATACAAAATTTCATAAGTGTGCAAGCACTTTATTCACAAGGGGTAAGCCTTCCAATACTATTCCACACATTTCCAATACACATAGAAATTACATGCTCTTGCCTCAAGCAACTTTATGTGGTAAGAATAGAATTTACAAACAAGCAGTCTATCATTCACACTTAGACAGCATGTGCATAGCTTCACATACATAGCCATTTAGCCCACAAATGTTCACATACATTGTCCAAACTTTACATGTCTTACATGTATGTGCATCAATGCACTATATCATGGCCTTAAATCAGCTAAAGACACGCACCCAAGTCACAAGAGATGCTTGACACTTAATGCACTCCAAAACAAGATGCTGGACAGCTGTTGCGTAACACAATAAGCACCATCACTAAAAATACCAAATGTGCCCCAAAAATCACCAAACTTTCTAGATCATAACTAGACCCACGGAAGTTTATGTACCTGAAATTTCAGATCAAAACTCAAACAAAAAAGGTCAGTTTGAATGTGATCTTTCCCCTGGAACTGAAATGGGCAGATTTGATGGGAGGTAAGTTTCATGGAGAAACTTAGTAAGGAGAACACTTTAACACTAAGGTAATGTAACCTTGAGCAATCAACTACATCCAAAGACACTAAAACACAATGCACATATCCAATATAGAACAGCCAAATGCAACAACCATTCACAAACCCCAAACATATGTAATGCGGCAGCAACAACATTGATTGGTTAATCCATAAAACATGTAATAAACATAAGTAGATCATTATGGTAGCCCTCCTCAAGCATAAGCTTAGAATTAGGAGAGTTTTAACACTAGTTAGTACTAACTTTGGGCTCTATAAACCCTTGAATTTGCTGCCGTCACTGTGCACTTCACACTAGGTCACAAAACCTTCACTAAGTACACTCCCCTCACTAAGCTTAGTTCATCAAGCTCATGGCTCTCTTCCAAGCCTAGCCCTCGCTCCATGGATGCTTGGAAATATAGTAAACAGTGCATGAGAGTAAGAGAACTCCTTACCTTGTGGGTATGCCAAAATTGAAGCTTGATTCTTGGTGTACCAAAGCAATAGCACTAGTATGCTTCCAATTGCTCTTTCTTACTTTCAATTGCAACTAGTTGCAAGCTTGGAGGTATGGTAGCTATGGAGGAGCTATGGAGGAAGTGTGGAGCTAGGTGATTGTTGGTTGGGTTGAATATGAAGGGGCAAAATTGAGTTTGGATTCTTAAATTGACTTTAGGGCACTAAACACCTTTGTTAGGCTTAATCATACTTTATGTCATTTTCCTTCTCACCAACCATGGTTTCTTTGTCTTAGACTTATTGGTCCACATTTCTCCCACATTTTTTACAATTGTTCAAGCCATAGCCAACCTCACCCATGATGGGATAACTCCATAATTTCACCCTTTGACGTAAGTCAAAAGCTTGAAGATCTTAAGGTGTACACTAGGACATTTAGGTCCTTGATTCCTTTAGTGTTTGCTTTGTCCAAACTTGTCTTCTATAAGCAATTTGGTCATCGAATAGCACTTTCATACCATTCATGTCCTTCCCATAACTCTCCAAAAGCTTTTTCTTGAGAGTTTTGCAATTAAGTACCCAAATTTCCAAAACCTTACAAAAAGGTCCATAGGTTACTTCAGAAACAAGCAATCCTTAAGGCTTTTCTTGGGGGCCAAGTTACTATCTTAGAACACTTTTAAGGAGAAGTTGATCATCCCCTTTACCCCTCACACTGCAATCACTATGGTAAGAATTACACAATATAATAGTTTTTTACCATTATTCCACATTTTGTAATTCTCTTATTTTTATGAGGTGGTAACAAATAACTATGTAAATAAAAAGGACACATAGGTTAATTGGTAATGGTTAGTATTTCTAAAAAGAGTGGAAAAAGTGTAATGTGGTTCAATTTTTTAAAATGCAATCAGTAGATGAAATTAAAATGCAAACAGTAGATGAAAAAATGTTAGATTTTTAGAATAGATAGCTGATGAAATGGAATAACATTTAAGACCATATAAGAAAAAAAATAGTTTTAAAGAATATGTCCAAACTATCAATGAAAGGAAATGAAACAAATAGGAAAGTAAAAACATTGTCCAATCAAAGAACCAACTTAAAACAAAGGAACTAAAAAAAGTTTGGTTATAGAGGTCACTATCCTATTCCTGGTCAAATTCCATAGGTGCTACATTGTTCCCCTCTTCCAAATTACCTCATTAAATTGTGCTTCCACATCTAAATCTCTTACTTTATTCAGCCAATAAGTTTTAATACTTAAATGATTATATTGCTGCAACTATAGTTCATACTTAAGTCCATCAATCTCCCACATTGCTTGAATTAACTCCTCCATCATCTCAAGCCAGCACCAAGGTTCACATCATCCACATAAATTTTGTAAAATTTCTTAAGCCTCCCTATAGCAACCCAAACTGCTGATTCCATAGTAAATTCTAGTTTCCTAGAGAGTGACCCCCTCACCTTGACAATAATATTCCTACCTTTAGGCTACTTCCCAAGCTATACATTAACAATGCATTTAAATTTGCCTCCCACTAGAGCGAATGAATATGTTAGGGAGTCTATTTTTAGCTTCTTATACATAATGGTGAGGGTAGGACAAAAAATGATTAAAATGACTTCCACTCTGCATAAAAAATTGTTTTAGAATTCAATACTTATTCTCAAACTAACACCTGAAAACAATTTGTATAGATAAACTGGATTTCTTTTTTATTTTATTTTATTTTTTTTTTGGAAATGCATTCCAAGGTGAAGTTTCATTAGCATGCAGTGAAAATAAACAAAAAAAAATGTGTTATTTTAAAATAGGAAATTGGGGAAAGAAAAGGCAAATAAATCAATGATCATGCTTAATTTTAAGTCTTTCAAAACTTGAAATAGTATATTGGAATTAAACCACATTACCTTTTTCAGAGAGAAACTGAACATAAGCAATAGAAATTGCATCTCATAGGTTTTAAGTTTGACATGTTACATATCCAAAATAATTCACAGAAACATTTAACAATTCATTCCATTTTGAATAGGTCATAGACTATAGAGTCTAGAGAACAAAAAAAATATAGGCACATAGTGAGAAAAATTAGAAAGAAAATTAGAAAGAACCTGGTTTTATAGATTGAAAGTAGTGCAATAGAAAGTGAAAAAGAACAAAACATTTATCTGCAATTAAAAATAATATGAGTCACTCTTAAATTGATAAATACTGAATATAAGGTTAGACTTATAAGATAATTGTGAGAAAGAATGTGATGAAGTGATGAATTATAACCACTTGCAAACATTTTTGTGCATACTGTTTTATTCATTGTTAAAAACTCTCTTGTCCTGCACATGCATCCACTTTGTTCAATTGTAAACAAAACTTTTTTACTTACATATTCACTGTGACCAACTTTATTCAATTTCATAGTTTATACAAAAGGAATAGGAAAGAGTTGTTTCTAATAAAGTGATGTTTTAACATAATCTTATTTGCTCTAGGGTGGAGCTTCAAAGATTGTTGATTCACGAAGCAACTGAATACTACAATGAACAACAATGAAGTGTAAGTATTTTTTTACTATCTCATGTTATACTACCTTCTATTACCAAATTCAAGAAGAAACAATGGCTTGCAGAAAGTTTGGTAATCCTCCACTTGCTATAAACTGAAATTATAATATTCTCCAAGCAATACCATCTTCCTTGTACTTTTTTCACATGTTGTTGTGATTATGAAATCGAAAATGAAAATGTATTTACATAAAGCTTTCATAGGTAGAACTGAATATGGAAATGGATATTAGTAGTGGAGTAGTGGGTATTTCATGTAATTGCTACAAGTGATGAAATGGATGAATTATGCATGCTAACTGCCAACGAAGGCTAAAAATAGGAGACGTAATGGATCATAATACTTTTCTGAAATTAATTGTTTGTAGAAAATAGTTCTATATGAGAAAATTTCAAAATAAAGAATGCATATTTTAATGACATGTGGCACAAGTAAGGTAAGTATAGGAAAAAAAAATTAACGGACTAATAGGTGGCATGC
The DNA here is from genome assembly GCA_005392925.1 of Aquilaria sinensis. Lineage (NCBI taxonomy): Eukaryota > Viridiplantae > Streptophyta > Magnoliopsida > Malvales > Thymelaeaceae > Aquilaria > Aquilaria sinensis. The sequence continues at coordinate 58,273 of SMDT01000872.1, read as the reverse complement.
ACACAACAACCAAAACTCTTTTAAAATATAAAATGACTATACTGCAATTTTTCTTGCTTTCATATTTATTAATAGACTAATAGATACCTTGTAAAAAATAAACAAAAGAAAAAGGTAGGCAAATTTGAAAAAACAAATCAAGAATAATACAAAAACATGAAGAAATAATGAATAAAACTATGAACAACAACATTTGCCTATTTGATGGATCCATAATAGAGAGCCCAATGAGCTAATAAAGCTCCTCTTTGTTCACCTAAAATCTGACTTAATCTGCAGAGGGTTTTCCCTGGCAAAACACCATAGAGCTCTGACTTTGTATTTGTGTGTGGAATCCCATTTTGAAGCTAACCACACCTCTGGGCTAGGCCCATACGATCTTTTCAACTATCACACACAAACACACACACATACATACACGCATGCACCCATACACATAAATTAATTTACATAAACACTTGTAAATTGACATAAACATCTAATTATGCTTAAAAATGTGAAATTTAATTTTAACAGAATAAAATTCAGTGAACAGTGCATAATCATTCCTTTTGGTCAGAAGAACTCTCATAATAAGTTCCAACATTTTCATCATAGGGATCATAAGATTGACCTATGTAATCGAAAATAGCAAATATTGTGTCTCACTATGAAAAAACCTCACTCTAGCATTAATGTTGGCCAGCATAATGGTTGGGTCAATGCCAAATGATTTAACCATTACTACATTATGTTAAACATCAGGTTATTAGTATGGTTCTTCCTTAATTGCTGGCAAGGTTCTAAAGTTTTCATCATCTAGAAACTAATTAATGTCGTCAATATCAGTGTAAGCCCATGGTTTTACCTTAATTACTGCCCACCACTGCTCAAGTTAATTATGGGGATATTGATAATAGTACACTTGTATTGCAAGGCAGGCAAAAATGAAAGGTTTAGGCAGCCTCAGTCTAGAATGCCACATAACATCAAATATACCAAATTAGGCATATGTTCGAACTCCATATGTAGGATCAAACCACGTACATTTCAAAACTATGACAAAGTTTAAGATGCTTCTAAAATATTCAAGTGTGATAATTTTGTCAATCATTTCATAAAAATCATATCCCCTCAGATCCACCAGCTTCACTCTCAACAAAAACATCCCAATTTGAAGTTGAATTTATGGCCCTATAAGTCCGTGTGTGAAACCAAAAACTATTCATCATGCATCTCCGTTAAAACTTTAAGCTACATGTAAAGGACCCTGGGATAATTCAACAAGTCATTCACCTAATATGTTTGGATAAATTTTACCCTGCAAATATGAAACACACGATCATCAAGAATTGATAAGGATACCACTATGTATGCCTAAATTCTATCGAAGAATATAGTAACAATTAACAACATACATATTCCTTAAACCATCATATGAAAATTTCCACCCATAACTCTTCCATTTCTCTAGCACTGCATTAAGGAAACTTGCATCGCATAACATCATTGAAAACTTTATGTACCAAAATAGATGAAGATTAGTTACTTCTAAAAATTAAACTAACCATGAACATACTGAAACACACATATATGAGTCAACCTTTTCACAGTTTTGTAGAATCTAGAGATGCATCTGTCGTATTTCATCATCCTCTAATACCTTCCATGCCTCACAGGTTGGGAAGCTTCAGTTTTTGTTGCGACACAATGGCATGGATCGTTACCATGACAATCAAGCACAAATAGATTAATGTCATTGTTCCATAAAGCCCTATTGAATTTATTTGACATATTAGGGCTAAAATAATGTTTATAGAATATTTTCATTTCCTGAATCAAATATGCCTTAACAATTTTGCTTTATCACACGCCTTTCATTTCAAGGACCGTATAAGTTTCTCAAATGGATACACCCACCAAAACTGTACTGGATCATACAGCATGGCCTTATATAAGAGATGTAGAGGAAGGCGCTCCATCAAATCAAAACAAGACTCGAGGAAAGATCATCCTTAACTTGCAAATAGTAACTATGATGAGGTTCTATAGTTTTCCCATATTGTCTAGTCTAATTTTTTGTAACAAAGTTGCTAAAAAAATAAGTGACAATCATGGTTCTTAAAGGAATAGAAACTAAAGTTTTCCATGTTCACAATATGTACTAAATTTGATGCATACCTATCTGGAAATTTTAAATCTCTTAGCCATAAACATATTTTTCAAACCTCCTCTCTCCCTAGTGCAAACCTTTCTTTGGTTTTATTCTAGAATTTACATCTTAAATTAAGTGAAGTTTAAATCACATATTCAATTCCTTTAGATCCAACTAGGCATCGAGATTGCCCTTTTTTTTACCCTTAATGTCCATCAACATATAAAAAAGGTTAAAAAAAATTTTTTCTATATACATGACATCAAGGTTGTGCCTCATGAATAGACCCTTCCAATAATGTAAGTGCTAAAGAATCAAATGTAATGTAAGAATTGCATCTTATTTAAAGCTTAAGTGATTTCATTGCCAAATAATGGTTGCATAACTGTATCCTTCAATTTTAATCCTGGTGTGAAAGCATTAAGATTGAAAAGTATGATTTCTCAGGAAAAACTTGCAATGACATTTGAACCAACATGGCTTCCATCTGTACTTAAATTGAAAAGTACCAACATTCTTCACACAATACAGACACACCAATCTCTCATGCATACTCCACCCTGATAGTATCATATATACCAAGAAATCACTAATTTTCAACAATAGACATGCTCACATCATAAAATTTTGAGATCTATATGCATCCTAAGTTTCAACTCCAACTACCCACAATGTTTTCAACTCATGAATTAGTGGCTTTAATAACACACCAATATTTTGTCCAAGAGATTTTGGACCACAAATTAACAAAGAAAGAAATATGTACAATTATTCCATACACATTTTCCGTGATAAATTATACACAATAATGAAAACCAGCTAGATAAAATATGTCCCTCCTATTACAGAATTTGACATAAACTTATCTATACATAGGCTACAACGTAAATTCTTAATTCCAATAGCAAAGTTAGAAAAAGTTGAATCTGTATGCCGCAAAGCCTCCATTTGGTATGGATGACCTATTAAACCATTCTCTTCATATCAATTACTTGCATGTCATGTCATGTGTTCTGCAGTTCGAGTAGACATGAATAACCATTTCAGCTAGTCAATGATTAATAGGTGCCATAAAATCCTTTTTAGAATTGGTTTTTTTATTACATTTATCCATTGTCCCTTCCTTATATATACACTCTCCATAAATTGTGCAACGCATTAATTGTAAGTTCTCGTCGTCGAATAACATACAATTATTTGGACATGCATCTATTTTTACACATGAAAGAACCAAACCCTTCATCATCATTTTTTTAGACTTATATAATGTCTATGGCAATCTATTGTCCTCTAGAGCAAATTCTTTCACAAGTAATTGAATGTCATTAAAGCAACTGTTAATCATATTATACTTACTTTTCTCGCTTAACAACTGAGATACTGCTAACAACTTTATATGTTTGATGCATCCATCTTACAATGATGTCAACACATCACCGAGTAGTTTGTAAAATTTGTCTACACACAGATTATGCAATTCATTTCCAATGTCGTTGAAATTAAATACATTGTCATTTTCATTATTATTTTTATGCTCATATATATTAGCATCCACAACAACATCCCTCCATTCATTATCATTTTCATGAGCTTCTACTCTTTAACTATGGTGTAGATTTGGGCCAATCAAAATAATAACTACTTGCTCATATACAAATCTATTATTATATTCATTATCTTTATAAAAAATTGTTCTTGATGATGATGGATTTGATACTTCACCAATATGAAAATTATAATACTGCATATCATACCGCTCACCGTGGTAGTACTATGTAATAGTTATCCATAAATCCATATTCACAAAGATACATTCCAAGTACATTTTGTTCTCAGTAATGTTAATTTCAACATCACCAACATGGATATTTTATCAGTTTTGTTGAACTATTACACATAGCTTTGATAAAAAATTTTACACCATTTATGAAATCTAGATTCATGTATCCATATATCATTAAACACTTATACATCCTATTGTCATTTTCTTGTATACTTTGTACAATTGAAATTCATATATATTAAATTAAAAAAATCATTATAACTCAACAAATTTTAATTTTCCACTAACATTGGTATGCTATGAGTCTCCACCTATACCCTATTAATCAATCTCTATAGGGAATCGCCTTAGTCTCTTCAGAAATGAAAAATCTCACTTGTACTTTTACATTGTCATTTACCTTAATAGTCTCGATAAATTTTTGTAGCATCTCACCTTAGTTTCTTAGAATGGTTGTTGGTTTGAGACCAAAAACTCAAAACCAACTTCTAAGGAATAAGGTTTCATGCAGCTGGAATTTATTTACCATTAAGATAAATCACAAGCAGAAAAGTATGATTCAAACTTTTTCATTTCTAAATTGTCCAACTTAGGCAATCAATGATTCTCGAATAGAGACATACTATGTATATGCATTAATTGCATATCCTTGCAATTACAATATATTCATAATATTTATTAAAGTACAAAGAATCGTTGACAGGCACTTTACAGTTTATGTATATGTATATGTATATGTACAAAACACTACAAATAACATATTTATCATTTACAAAAAATATTGAGTACAAATATCAATAACCTTTATGTTGATAACTAAAGATTGAAATGATGCAGTGTGAAGATAGTAGAGCTTCACTTGGAGAGAATGAGGAAGTGAAGAAGTAGAAACAGAGATGGAGAGCAAAGAAGAAGAAACTGGTGGAGGAAAAATGAGGAAGAAAGAAGAAGGAGGCATACGAAAAGCTTATAGATGTGATTGGGTTTATAATTGAACCTTTTTTGTATGACTGACGTGCGGTTGAAGCTTAATTTTTTTCAAAATAAGCGATTGAAAGTAACTGATAGGGTTTTATATGACTATCAAATGATTGAAAAGAAAATATATTTTAACCTATGTGACTGCTGTGTGACTAAAGTTGGTGCAACTGAATATTGTAGTCACATAAATTATGCTAGCCCACAATTATGCAACTAACATGCCTTGCTACTAGCGTTTAGTTGCACTAATCAAACACAAATTACCATTTATCTTCTAGTGAAGAATAAATATGATAAAGCAAAAATTTCACAGCCCCCATGTCCAATTTTATTACTCTTACAAGCTACAGCCACTCCACCAAATGTGGAATCATGTATAAAATACGTGAAATATTTTATTTAAAGCAATTGTTAAGTGTGTCCTAACTTATGCACAAGTTGGATGCACACAAGTATGACCCTTAAAATAATATGCATAATTATATAAATGACAAGTATTTCACAACATTGAAAGTTAGAAAAAATGGTCAATATTTTGGAAAGGTAAATGTAATGAAATGATAAAGTATTATTCTTTGGTTTCTTCACCAAGTCATTTGGGGAATAATTGAAATAGGCAAATATGGACAACTGGTCCCTCATCTTCATTGACTCAAGAAAGTTAAAGGTTTAAGTATGACCCTACGTAACTTAATCACTCAACTTTTAGAAATGTAGTGTGCTAGTGCTTTAGCAGTCTAAATAAACTATAACTTTAGTCCTAGCTTTCAAACTTTCAACAAAATGCCTCTTAAAGTTAGAAACTTTCATTCACACTAAACTTATTGATTAACAAACTTGCATTTAGCTTTTAACCACTCAGTTAAATGAATGTGGTGGTGGGCCTAAAGGTGGACGATAGGCTGACCTGGCATGATTAGCTTGGGCTTGGTTTGGTTAGGCCCAAGCATGGCCTAGGTAAAGGCAGGCTAAACATGGGCCGGGTTGGTATAGGCTTGGGCCATTTTTTAAATTTAATTTAATAAAGGATAAATGCCACGAGTTATCCCTAAACTATATCTGATGTTGCTTAATCATCCCAAAACTATCAGGCGTTGCACCAATCGCCCTCAAACCATTTAATTGTTACTTTTTTATTCTGCTATCAACTAAACCATTAAAGATTAATGGAAAAGTGTTGTCAAATTAACAATCATGTCATTTTTCCTTGTAACATTGGTAGCCATGTTATTTTTTCATTCATCTTTAACAGCTTAGTTAATGGCATGGTGGAATAGCAACAATTAAATAGCTTAAATACTATTGGTGCAATGTCTGATAGTTTCGGGATTAAGCAACATTGGTTTAATTTAGGGACAACTGGTGTTATTTACCCTTTAATAAATTTACAAAAGTATACTTTTATAAAAGGAAACACAACCATTGGTGTAAATTTTATTAGTTAAAAAGCCCAACGACGCTTTGCATAAAATAATAACAAAATATTCCAAAAAAGATAACCATTAAAAAACCTAAATTTGTGCTTAATAACATAGTCAAACCAATTACAAACCAAGAGTGAAAAAAAAATCATTTTTCATTCTCGATTAGCACTTCATCATCAGAATTTTTAAGATATTTGTCTTGTCATCATATAGCAACAAGACTCTAATCATGTTTGCAAACATAAACCTTAGCCACCTGTAATGTTAGTCTTGCCCATTTCTCCGATATGACTCATTTTTCTACATTGAAAGCTGACTCGAAAGCAACGGTTGAGACTAGTATAACTAGAATCTTCTACACAATGATGGGTAATATGGAAAAATTTGTGCCTTTTGTTTTTCTGCCATTCCAAAAATTTCTTTCTCACTTTGCTTGAATGAAGTGGTGAGGTAATCATCAACTTCAACCAACCCTTGTGGCAGTGGCTTTGGGTTGTTTTTGGATTTAGGCGGCAGGGATAAAATGTGATGATAAGGCCAATGTTGAAACACGACATGACTAAGACATTGTTGGTCTTACATTATCCTAATAGTGCATATATTATAATTTTTAATTAATTGTTAGTATTAGCAAATAATGCAACAACATTTATGCGGGCTTGCTATAAAAATGTGTGGTACTAAGTAATTGATTTGTACCCGAAATATTTATATTCGGGTCAAGTGTAGATGCAACTAAATAGATTAGGGGGATTTCTTGAAAATATGCAATCCACTTATTTTTCATGAGTTCAACAGCATCTTTCAAATATGCATTATTTTTTTACCGATGAAAAACACTAGAGAAAAAAAAATTCTTCATAGATATGCTTTAGCAACTCACTTAATTTGTAATATTAGTCTCATATGTCCAATTTATAAATTGTGACAAAAGCGTTGCACATGAATATGCAACAGTTAACATTTCAAAAGTTGAGTTCCAACATGAATGAAAATTCAATTTAAACCTTTTCCAATTAAAACTCATGTTATTTTCAATTTTGGGTCAGGTCATTTGTGTTCTGATTTAATCGGGTTAGCATCAATTCAGGTCTAGATTGAGTCATTTGGGTCTGGGTTGATTTCTAGTTAAGTCAATTTTAGGGTTGGGTTGGGTTTATTTGGATTTGGGTTTAATGCAGGTTGGCTCAATTTCAATGTTGGGTAATTTCAGGTCAAGTTTCAGTTTAAACTTGTTTTGACCAATCGAGTTTGTTTAGGTTACTGGTATATATGCTGAAATTACTTAATAAATTCATTTTTTTCAGTCTTTGTTAAAATTTAAATTAAATTATTCAATTTTTTATGCAATTAGTTTATGTTAATTTTTTTCTTAGTATGTTAAATTGGAAAATTCATAACAATTTTTTTAATTATGTTATGATAAATTTGCTGTGATATCCAACTTTTATTGTGAAATTGGTATGAAATATAACTCTAGTTCACTATTACTCTATTAGTGACTAAACTATAAAATTTCAAAAATTTTGAGACAAAATGTAAATATTTGAAAAGTTTAGGGACCCATATTGTAATTCTTATGTCGACTAAAATAAAAATTTTTAAAATTTAGGTACCCAACATTGTAATTTGACAATGGTTTATCAAGATCATCAAACTTACTAAATATGAAAGTTACTTATTTTAAAAGAACCCAAATATGAAACTTATTAAATATTAAAGTCTTTGAATATGAGACTCACTAAATATGGATATTCCTAAAAAAGGGAAGTTACTAAATATGGAAGCTTAAAATCTAAAACTTATTAAAGATTGAAGGTAATAAAAGAGGAAAGTTAAGATTTAAGATAAAGATTAGAATTAATTATTAAGGTTTAGGATAAGGGATAGGAATAAGATTAAGTGTTAAGGTTTAAGGTTTAAGGTTTTAAGGTTAGGGTTTAGTGGTAGGATTGAGGGCATATAGTTAAGGTTAGGGTTTAGGCTTATGGAAAATGTTAAGGTTTCAATTATGGTTAGGGTTTAGGATTTAGAGTTTAGGGTTTAAGGTTCAAGGTTTATGGTTTAGGTTTAGGTGGAGTGTTTACAATTAGGATTGAGGGCTTATGATTTAGGTTAGGATAAGTGTTTAGAGTTTTAGGGTTTTGGGTTTAAGTTTAGCATTTAGTATTTACGATAAATTAAATTCGAATTCAGATATAAATAATTAAAGATTAATCTTGTATTTATCATTCCTACAAATACAAGATAGGAATATTAATAATATGGGGCAGGACATGAATGTTAATACTAATGGAAGCAAAAACAACTAAAAATTTTAATTTGACTAAACATAAAAATTCCCTAATTTGAAACATTTCAAAGTAATTGAATCAAATTTCAAACAAAGAAGAAAACCATATTAATTAAATCAAATTCCAAATACCCTAATTTAAAATAATTAACTATATTAAATTAATATTGCTTTTTACCAATTGAAGTTTATGCAAGAAACTCAAAATTGGAAACCCAAATAACCAATCTAAGTATCCAACAATTCAACAAATTTGTGCATGATTGCAAAAAACATAAAAAAAAAAATTATGCGGCAAATGGAATTTTCCCTAGATGAATCTACTATTACTCGATTTGAATTAGTTGACATCTAATTTAACTACTGGATGAGACTCAACGTGTTGGTTACATTCTTCAAAAAATTGTATAAATAAATTCCTAAATTATTAAATTCTAGAAGACCCCAAGGTAAAACATATTATTTTTTTTAATTTATTCTTCAAAGACCCTTAAATAAAAAATATTTTTTATAGAATTTTAAAGTTTGTTAAATTATATGGTCATAATTGATGTGTAATTTAAATAAGCAATATATAAAAAAATCACAATTTTTAAATCTTTGCTGACCATATATTTATGTTGATTTGAGTTAAAGTTGGGTTATGTCGAATCTATATTAGGTCATTTTGGCTTCAGTTCAACTCAGTCTCGGATTTTGGTCATTTCAAGTTCAAGTAGTTTGGATTTGAGTATTTTGGGTTTAAGTTTTCTCGAGTTTCACTTCAATCGGGTTCGGGTTCAAATTGGGTTGGGCATAGTTAGGTTTAGTTTGTTGACTTTTTCTAGTCAAATCGGGTCATGTTGAGCTCGAGTTCTGGTGGATCGGGTCAGTCAAATTTTGCAATCCCTATTCAAAATGCTTTAAACACACAAGACATTTTGGCTATTGTTTTTAGAAAAAGTAGTTCAATCGAAATTGGGGTAATTTTTATTTGCAAAAGTTATAGTCCTTATTGAATACACAAAAAATGTGACATAAACAACGAACATTGAAAATTACTCCTTTTACAAGTGGTTCAAACTTTTTTTGTAATTCTCATACCACAAAATCATTGTTGGGAGCATTTTCAAATGAGATGGATAAAACTGTCCACATTAAAAAAATTATGTAGAGTATCCAAAATGCATGAAAATATGTTCCAACCAGTATAGTCTAATTTTATGCACTTAAATGCAATTATGCAGTTTTTTAGTTACCCATTCATTATCAATCCAATGTGTAAGAACACGAGTAAATTGCTTAAATCATCCCTAATATTTAGTCACTATTTCCTTTTAGTCCCTAACCTATTAAATGTTCTATTTTGGTCCTAAACCTATTAAGATTGTTTCATTTTGGTCCCTTATTAAATGAAATCCATAAACTCAAAATAATTTTCTGACAAAAATTTTTAAAATTTTAATTTAAATATTTGGTAACTGTCTTTCAGTAAATTTAAACAGTTTAATATTTTTTTACAATGAATATATAATTTAAACTAGTAATTTCTTTCTTTTTGAATGAAATAAGTTCGATTTACAGAGAGAAAAAAAATGTGATTTGAATTTTTCATTAACTGTAAAAAAAATATTATATAGATTAAATTTATTGTAAGATAGTTACTAGATAGTTTAAATTATTATCCAACAACTTGTTATCAGACAAACATTTTGAGTTAACAAATTTCATCAAATTGGCAAAAAAAATGTAACATTTTTAATAAATTTAGGACTAAAATAAAACGTTTTTAATAGGTTTAGGGCTAAAACAGAACATTCAATAGGTTAGGGACTAAAAGGAAATAATAACTAAAGATTAGGGACCATTCATGAAATTTACTCGTAAGAACACAGTAATAATCTTAGCCTATAGGAGATGTCTAGATGTCACTTATAAATGCAACACAATGATCCAAAGTAAAAAAAATATGTTTGCAAATCAAATTTTCTGGATTTGAATAGTTTACTCTATCTTTTAGCAGTTCTCCTAGACATCTTTCTATAAGTATGGTTCAAAATTTCAACAATAAAATTTTATAGATGATGATCCTTAGCTTGTTTAAACGGTTTCTTGATAAGCATTATCCAATTAATGAAACCTTATCTACAAGTTTTTGGGTTTATATAAAAAAATACCTGATCCACTAGTGCTTTCAAATCCTATCAGTTGTGTTTCTCTAGCAGAACTCCCAACTGCACTTGGACAGAGATCGTTGTGGACATTCTCCATATGGCATTTCAATGTTCTTGTTAGTGTTGTGCCCAAAAGCCAATCATAAGATGATTGTGTTTTTGCACATTCAGCCATGATATTTTATTAAGGCATTAATCCAACAACTATGTTTGTTGTTTTGTTTCTGCGTAACGTAATAAACATAATTGTAACCCTAGAATAATGATATTCTCAAATGTCCATGGCCTAGTATTATTGTGGAGCGGGTTATAATAATACATAACGACTAGTATATGTGGAGACTAATATAAGATATGTAGTCTACAGATGGGTACAAGTTGGAGAACTTGTGTACTGGACCGACCCACCATGAGAACACTACATGAATCATTATATGAATGTCATAAGTGATTCTCATAGTGATCATGGTATATGTAGTCCTTTGACCTACGGTCATCAAGGTTCCCTACATGTGAGTTACATACTTTGATACTTCCTTTTGTTGCTCGTAACTGAGTGAACTTGAAGGAGGTCATTGGGTATGTCACATATCATGTAGAAGGATTTCTATGATCAAGATGAGATGTGTCCCTCCTATGTAACGGGAGTGATATTTTCGGGCCCATTAATAGAGTAAGACTTAGAAAATGCATGATCATGCTCAGATGAGTTGATATACAATATCAATGTTATCAATTTAAGTTAGTCTACTTAGTAATCAAGAAACCAAAAATTGGGCTATACAAGAGTGACACATTCCATGTCTCGTGCCTAGTTTTGATATCTTAGACAAATAGACAATGACATATATAAGTAATGATTATAAAGATTTAGTTGAATCACCGACAATCTTGTCACTTGGGTAACAATGATGTGTTGCTAGACACTGCTCATTGCTTATGATTATAAATTTGATTTATGATCATTGCTAATGTGGTAAGAGCCTATTAGGCTGCACACATAAAGCTATTTGGATTATTAGAGTGCATGGGCTAATTATTTGGGCTACGGTTTCATGATAATTTCGTGTTAATAATTAGCCCAAAAGTTGAGCCATTATTAAGCCCGAAATTAAAGCCTAGTTGAATTAGGGCTTTGAAACCCATTAGGCCTAGAAATTGAATCTCACTATAAATATAACTTTTAGTGAGAAATTCACAGTCTTGCCCTAGCCTCCCAAAAGAGATAGCCACACTCTTCTCTTGCTATTCCTTGAAGGACACAAGCTAGTACTGCTAGTACAAGAGAAACGCATCTATCGGGACGTGGTGAAATTGTGGTGATCCCGAGAAGCTCGTTTGGATACCATAGAGAGCTTGAACACATTAATTGTTCAGATTTTATGATTTGACTCTATAGTTGGGTGAGAGATCTCAACCAAAATTATGTATGAAAATTTTCGAACACCCGGTTTATCCGTTTCACTTGGATCTTGGAGGGTTTCGGTTAAATTCTACTGTGCTTGTTTGGCTCCCAAAACCCTATAGTTTTCATCCCAAAGTTGAGTTTGTGCACCAACTTCTTACTACAATGCTTACACTTTGCATACCATGCTTCACCTTGCCATACGTGGTCCTAGTGTTTCTGCACCCAATATGAAGTCTTTTTGGATCTACCTTGTGGATACTTGAGATGTTGGCTTTACAATGCCAGTTTTGACTTGTCTTTTCTATTCGGTGCAGTCACCGATGCCTTCTCCACATTGACATTACCGTTGGAAAATTGCCGCTCAAGCCCTACAATAATGTTCACCATATCCATGTTGTTGTCATCAACATCATTAACATTACCGGTGAGGGATTAAGAGCTCTGCACACTATTTGCTAGAATTCTTTCTTGATGCCATTAGTGGAGATAAGTGAGACATTAAGAGTATATTAAGAATAGATTAACTAAAGATTAAAAAATAGATGAGAGCTATAAGTGAGTTGGAGAGAATGTTTTAAGTGTAGAAGAAAGATTGTAGATGTTGGTGTGATAAAGAGTGGAAATGAGCTTTTCTATTTATAGGAGAGCCAAATTTTTTGTTTCCCAAGATACTCTTTAAAACTAGACTTTTTTGAAGGGTTGGAAGGGTAACATGGACTTTTTGGGCTAAAAAAGGCATTTTTAGTCGTTAGTGCTTTTTTTGCAATTTTCCTTTTTTTTTTTTTTGAATTTTGGCCGACTATTCTGCTCCTTCAACGTTACGCCTAACCTGACCGAGGCCAAGACAAAGTAGGTCAATTCATGCCTAGGCACAGGCTTTAGCCTATCGCTTGGCCGGTTTAGATATGATTTTTATGCTAGCCTCCTAGGCCCATGAACAACTTGCTCCATTCCTGTCCCCTTTGGTTGGTCCTAGTTTGGCTTAGGTCGCCCTGGCTCAATGCCCACCTTTCGATGGGTCTTTCTTTAGGTAAAAAGTATCAGTAGTCCCAAACCTTTTACTCTCATTGTGAATTGGTCTTCAAGCTCCATTTCATTACATATTGGTCTTAAACCTTTATAACTCAATGCATATTGGTCCACAATTTTAGACAAGACTGTGTTGACACAAAAATCTTATTGATAATTTAAATGATCTGTTAAATTTCTGAAAATTATGAAACCATCGAATATGGTAAGACAGTTGGTGAATAGTTTAAATTAAATTTTAAAAAATTAATGTTAGATGATTACTTGATAATTAAAGAATTCAAACTATTCATCAACTATCTCTCAATAAATTTAAATTGTACCATAGTTTTTTGATACCTAACAAATCATTTAAACTATCAAGTTTTTCTATTTGTAAATCAAAGTTCTTCTATTTTAGTCTTGTGCAGGATTAAAGACCAATATGCACCATATTGTAAATGTTTAGGATTAATAAGTAATAAAATTGAGGTTGAGGACCAACGAAAGAAAAATTAGGAGCTTGGAACTAATGGTGGATTTTACCCGTCTTTGGTCATGCATGACATGTCGTTTGAAAAAACTGAGAACATTGGACCACACTGCACACAGCATAGTAACATGGATGTTTCCATCCTAACTTATTATGCAAAAGCAAAATACTTGTTTCTATTTCTTAACTTGTTTTAATATGAATTAAATCTTGTTTGTAAATTGCAGACACTTAATTCTGTCTGGGTGCAAATTTTTGTTTCATTTTATGATTAGAAAATTAGTTGGGGGGCATTTTCATTTTTAATGGTAATTTGGTTAATTGAAAGGACATTTGCGTTATTTTTGTCATTTTAAGGTTAGTTGGTTTGGTCACATTATTGTTCATGTCATAAATTTTTAGGAACCTATAATAGTCATTTAGGATCAAAATAGGAATCATTTATTTTAGGTACTAATTTTGGGTCATAAAGGTTTTTTGGGGTTACTCTAAGAAAAAGGGGAGGGTTTGAGTGTAAATTGAAGGCTATTTGGAAGTTGTTGGCAAAATTGAAAATTTTGGGGAAAATCTACCAATCCCATAAAACTTCAGGCAAATCCGGCAAGTTTACATAGTTCTAGGAAAATCTGGAAATTTTTGCAAAGTTTTGGGCTCAAATGACAAATTAGGGAAATATTGGGTGAAATTGGAAATTTACATAAAATTTGGGGTCAAATCAGCAGCTTGAGAGTTTTTCTTAACATCAACTAGTATTTTTACCATATAACATCATAACAGATTTAAACTTTATTAAATTTGATTTGGATGAGGTTTAACCACTTAAAACCTTATTAATCTAGTGTACAACTCTGCTCCAATAAATAGAAGTCACCATTAGAGAGAAAAGGGAAGAAATTAGCAAAAACATAAGCATGTTCGCGAAAAGGGAAAAATGCAGCTTTAGTCCTTGGCCTCTCCACCCTTCCTTCCTAAAACCCTAACTTTTTCCTTTTGCCGCCGTCACCCCTTGAACGTTTTCCCACTGCCCTCGATGCTTCCGGCTGCCAGTCGCCACGGGGGGCCCTGTCCACCGTCGCCGTCGCCTCATGCCGCACCATCTACCATGGTGTCTCCCCTGCGTCGCCATGCACACCAGGCCGAAGAAGAGGAAAGGCCCATCCGGCCAAATCGCCGCTGCGTGTTCGCCAAAAACCATCCACTGTTGCCGCTTGTCACCGCACTCACCACCGGTAGTCCTTGTTGCCATCTCCGATGCCTCGCCATCAAGCCCCAAGCCACCGTTTGCTCCGCTACTGTTCGAAATGAAGGAGCTCCAATCGAACCCGCGACCAACCGTTTTGCTCTAAACCTAATTCGGTCAGTTTCCTCTATTTTGGTATAACCTATATTTGACCTTCAATCTTCTCGTTCCTGTCCGTTTAAGTCACTTACGTTTTTTTTAATTTTGTAAAAAAGCAACTGACAGCAAGCTTTTTTTTTTTTTTTTTATTTGTTCATTATTTGTTTATTGGTTTGTTTGGCCATGTATCAAATTTAACCTTTGAATTCACATGGGAATATAAGTTAGGATGTTTGTCTATTTATTTGTTTATTTATTTTCTTCTCCTTTTTTTTAGAATAATTTAATTTTAATTCTCATAATACATCAAAAAAATCTACAACCCACAAAATTACAATTTCAGGCTAGTAATCCAATCTACCACTTTTTTTAAGGAAAAGACTAATTATGCTAGGTGATAAATCTTTAGATCCATTGTTGGTGGATTTGATAAAATTTTCAGATGGATTATTTATTTAAAACCAATTAGTCTGATAAGATTCAATTTTTAAACAAGACACTTCTTTCAAATTCTTGGTGGATTTGATAAAGTCTCGAGATTTCAAGGATATCTAGGATTTCATATGTAGTTTGTCTGGTAAGATTCACACTTTGGAATTAATTTAAAAATTAAAAATAATAAAATAAAATTCATTAAAACTATTTTATTAACAATTAGGTAAAGAAACAAGAATTTTAGGAAGAGAAGCATTGAAGCTCCATGGTACCAAATTTTGGGTGGTATAATAAGGTTATTTTACCATAATTGACTCATGATCTTAGAATCTCTCATAGACCATAATAGGTATCCAATCAACCTAGATGAAACTGATTGGAGGTAACTCCTAAAAATATGTTGCTACTGCTTTACGTCTCCATTAGGGATGAGTTTATCCATAAAAGGGGTTCGTTTTCCTCTTTTCTTTATTTGTTGGTTTCTTACTTATTGACTTGATGTGTTGTGTTTTTTGTTAGGGTTCCAACACTTACACAATTTGACATGCATAATGAACTCAATACCCAAGCTCATTCCTTCAAAGTTTTGCAAAATACCAAGGTTAGGCTAGTTGTGTGAAATAGTACTCTTCGCACTTTCTCTAATCATAGTAGTAAGCAGTGTTGCTCAAGTGTGATGATAGTCACCACATGAGACCATGAAAGCTACGACTCAAATTACTCCCTCATCATGTAACCCTTGTGGGTAAGAAATTAAGCTTTTTTTAGTCTAATAGGAGTTAGTGAAAGGGATTTAGGAACCAACCTATACCTCCATTTTGAAAAAACCACCTATGCATATAATGGCTACAGATCTATCCATTAGGATTCCATAATGAGACATGCATTGTTTAGTTAAATTGCTTCATTGTTTTCGTAACTTGTTCTACGTTATGTTATTATACCAACATAACTAATTTTTGTCATTTGACCATTTATGTTGCTTTGTTTGTGTACTTTTTCTCTTTATAACTTTGATTTCTCTTCTCATAGTAGCTTATATGTTATGTGCCCATATCAATTATATTCTAACTTATTACTAACTTTATTCTTTTCTTGTCCTTTTGTTTTCTCAAACAAACTTTTTTTTTCCATGTATCAAAATCATATATTAAGCTACACTCACTCTTAAGTTCCTTATCAACAACAAGTTTTGAAGTTTCATGGTTGAAGATAATCAAGCTCATTAATTGCATGCATACATCAATCCTTGCTTTCATGCACTCATACTACAAAATGATCATTTCATTTGAGGTGTAAGATTTTCATCCCAAGTCAGTGTATCCACAAATGATATTGAGCAAGACAAATGCAATTTTCAAGGAGACTTCATGCAATTTTTGGATAAAGGAAGTTTCTGTGCCCTTTTTTATGGATGGGGAAGGGATCTCTTTGAGAAGAATTTTTAAGCTAGATTAAACCTAGAGGTCTACACACATTCATGAATGACAGGGAATCTTTTCAGTGGACTTGTATCTTTAAAAGCTTGCCAAAGTAACTTAATAATAAAAATCTCCTAGATTTAGTCTAAAATCTAAGGTGTAGTCCTTGTTGAATGGACATTTATTATTCTTTTCTTTTACAATAAAAAGATGTAACATGTACATTTCATTGTCTTTCAATAAAAACCCACATTTTACATTCATTTCACCCATCTCGCCATTATACTTTCTTCCATAAATAAACACAAATGTGACAATGTTATTCATGGGTGGAAATAAGAGTTTGATAGTGGTGACTTTGAAAATGTTGCCAAGTCTACATAGAAGAATTTCAGGTGTGACACTTTAGCTTTTATAAGGATGGGGTACCTCAACCTCAATACAAGAGGTTTTTTTACTAGATTTTGGAGAAACATGGTCCTTATTGCATTAAATGGGTATAGTGTAATCTCATGATTACTCAACCAGAAAATGTTCATGATTCCCAAAAAAGCAAACAAAGAAAACTTCTCTAAAATTAAAGAGGAAACAAATGCAAGAAGGCAAATTCAAAGGAAAGAAAAGATCGAGAGCAAGGCGAAATAATAAATGTCACTTGAGTCATCTCATTTGAGGACTGTTTCATGCAAACACTACAAGGGGAGCTATTAAGCACTTCACAAAGGTTATTCTATCACATGCCTCCAAGTCATCAAAGTTATAGTTCATGAGAAAAAAGAAAAAAGAAAAAGAAAAAGGGCTTGCTAGGTTGTAAACCTTTAACATAGCCTAGGAAAAAGTTAGAGCACAAAAAAATAAAATAAAATAAAAAAGAACAGAATAAAAATGAGCTATGAATTTTAGACTAAAAACCTGCAAAGACAGTTTAGATGAAAAAAAGACAATATTCAAAGCAAGTTCACAAGAATTAGGCTAGATTTGGATCAAAGTAGTGCGATGGGGCTATTCTCTATTATGTTTTTCAAAAGCAAACCATCATGAGAGTTGGAGGATAAGAGATGAGATTCAACTCTTTGGAAAAGACGGTAAATTTAGGATTAGTACTATCGGGTTTTCTGAGACAATCGAATTTACTCATGGGTGACGTTAAATGGTCTTTCTTTGCACTGTTGAAACTTGGCTATATTATTTTATATTGTTCAAACATGACCCTCCTCTTTTACCTCAGCAATACCACTTATTAACAAAAAAACCGCCATCATATTTCTAATTTTTACCTTGTATAGTTTGCATTTTTTAGTTAGAAAAGGAAAGAATAACAGAACATCTTGATTAAATACAAAGACTGTAAGTTATTTTGTCAAACTTTACAAATTGATAAAAAAATTTTTTAAGGCTAAACCATTATTCATTAATGTGTGTAGGTCAAAGGTGAGGAAACGGCCTAAGACTCTTCTCAAAAAGACGCATTTCTTGGACACACTAGGGGGCATTAAGCATTGAACACCAATATGGTCAAAAAGAAGCAAAGGATCCACATTCTTATATCATGATCCCCAAGGCAAGGTAAGGAATCACAAGCACCTTAAAAGGGAGGTTGAGGGAGGTAAATATGAATCTAGACTAGGAGTTACTCATCTCTCATGCATCACAATTTTTTTCATATAACCTATTCCTTTTTCATTTATTGAGGTTCTTGCCAATTGTTTTCAAAGCCATTCGTCATTCATTATGAGTAGCATAACTATTAAGTATAGTGCATATTCCTTTTAGAACAATTTTAGAAACAGCTCTTGTGAAGGCAAATTTTGAAAAATATCCACAAGGATCTCCAAGAATGGAACTTTTATGAGGCATGGGTTAAAGGTATTACAGTGCATAACAGAACTTGGTCACCGTGAAACGGTTCCATTCTCAAGGGGAGCAACAATTCAAGGTGAGTTTCATTAAAGTAAGACCAAAGAGCACCAACATAAATATTCAGCTATAAGCTTTTGGGGTCAAAGTTAAGGTAAGTTTTTCACTCCTGAAAAAATTGTGGCTTATTTTCATGCTTGGGGGGCACTTTTGAGGGATGACATCCATGGGTTGCCATACCATTTTCCAAAACAATCCTTATCATAAACACTTGTTTAAGAAGTTATTCTCTTAAGGTATCATTTTTCTCAAAGCTCATTTCAAGAAATTCTTAAGGCATGTTCTTTAGGTATCTCAAGATTTTTTTTTAACTCTTAAGGATCAAGGTTTCTTGTAGGACAAGTTTCTTTTGTCTACAATTTCTCACTTTCAAGATTCGCTCATTTTGTGGATTCTTCAGCCTTTTTGGAATTCACTAATTTTGTTGAATTTCTCACTTTCAAGATTTACTCATTTTGTGAAATCTTCAGCCTTTTTGAAATTCACTTATTTTGGGGGATTTTTCACTTTCAAAATTCACTCATTTTGTGAAATCTTTGGCATTTTTAAAATTCACTCATTTTATGAAATTTCTAACTTTCAAGATTCACTCATTTTGTGGAAATCTTTAGCCTTTTTTCAATTTATTCATTTTTTGGAATTTCTCATTTTTAAGATTTACTCATTTTGTGAAATTTTCAGCTTTTTTGAAACTCACTCATTTTGTGAAATTCCTCACTTTCAAGATTCACTCATTTTGTGGAACCTTTGACCTTTTTGAAATTCACTCATTTTGTGAAATTTTTCACTTTCAAGATTCACTCATTTTATGAAAACTTTGGCTTTCTTGAAATTTACTTGTTTTGTGAAATTTCTCACTTCGAAGATTCACTCATTTTGTGGAATCTTTGGCCTTTTTGAAATTCACTCATTTTGTGAAATTTCTCATTTTCAAGAGTCACTCATTTTATGGAATCTTTGGCCTTTTTGAAATTTCTCTTTTTTAAGATTCATTCATTTTGTGGGATCATTAGCTTTCTTGAAATTTACTTATTTTGTGGGATTTCTCACTCTTAAGATTCATTCATTTTGTGAAATCATGGACTTTATTAAAATTCACTCATTTTGTGGTATTTTAAGTTTTAGAATCACCCATTTTGAAATTCACACTTTTGATGGAATTATTCTAAGATCGGTTGTTTTCTTGGGAATTTTACTTGAGATAATAAAGGAAGTTCCTTAATGTCACTACATGGTAAAATCGAGGCTTTAAAGAGAAGGTGATTCTCTTCCTCATAATTTTGGGTTTAACCAAGGTTTTAAATGGGAAATGTTTCTTTGCCTCATAAGGAAGACTAAACTGAGGTTCCAAAGAAAAGGTAATTTTCTTTCTCGTAATTTGCATTAAATTAAGGTTTTAAATGAGAAAGGTTTCCCTACCTTGTCGCTTTTAAAGGAAGATTAAACTAAGGTTTTAAAGAGGAGGTAATTTTCTTCCTCGTAACTTGAGTCAAAAAAATGTTTTAAATGAGAAAGGTTTCCCTGCCTTGTCGTTTTTAAAGGAAGATTAAACTGAGGTTTCAAAGAGGGGGTAATTTTCTTCCTTGTAACTTAAGTCAAACAAATGTTTTAAATGAGAAAGGTTTCTCTACTTTGTTACATCTAAAGAAAGGCTAAACTGAGGTTTTAAAGAGAAGGTAATTCTCTTCCTCGTAATTTGATTTGAACTAAGGTTTTAAATGAGAAAGGTTTATCTACCTCACTACATCTAAAGGAAGACTAAACCAAGATTCCAAAGAGAAAATAATTCTCTTCCTCGTAACATAGGTTAAACTGAGGTTTTAAATGAGAAAATTTTTTCTACCTTGTTAGATCTAAAGGAAGGCTAAACCAAGATTTCAAAGTGAAGGTAATTCTCTTCCTCGTGATTTTGGTTAAACCTAGGTTTTAAATGAGACAGGTTTCTCTACCTCGTCACATCTTTAAAAAAAAAGGCTAAACCGAGGTTTAAAAAAAATGTAATTTTCTTCCTCATAACTTAGGGCAAATTGAGGTTTTAAATGAGAAAAGGCTTTTTACCTCGTCATATCTAAATGAAAATGACTAGAAAAAGTTCTTTGCCTACAAAAGAAAACTGTAAGAGAGGATTCTCTACTTCAAAGGCAATAAGAGGTGGTAAAAAGTTAGAGTGCTTTATCTCAAAAGGTATTCAGATGTGATAAAGAGTCAAGGTACTCTATCTTAAATGAATTTAGAGGTAGTAAAGAAATATGATTCTTTACCTTAAAGGTCATCAGAAATGGTAATGAGTTAGGGTGCTCTATGTCAAAGAAATTTAAAGGTGGTAAAAAGATATGGTTCTCTACCTCAAAGGTCATCAAAGGTGATAAAGAGTTAGGGTGCTTTACCTTAAAGAAATTTAGAGATGGTAAAGAGACATAGTTCTCTACCTCAAGGGTCATCAGAGATGGTAAAGAGTCAGAGTGCCCTACTTTAGAGGAATATAGAGGTTATAAAGAGACAGAGTTCTTTACCTCAAAAGCAATAAGAGGTGGTAAAGAGAGGGTTCTCTACCTTTTAAATCATGGTAAGAGAGAGTTCTCTGCCAAAGGAAAAATAGATGAGAGGAGAGTTTCTTTCTTCCATAAAAAGGTTTTTGTGATGAAAAAAGGTAAGAAAGGTTCTTCAACCCCTCAAGAAAAAAAGAAAGAGTTATCCTTTTAGGTTCGAAAAAAATAGGAAGGTTTTTATTACAAAAGGCTAGGAAAGTTCTTAGGCTTGATAAGCAAGGAAGAAGGAGTTTTTCCCTTTAGATTCTTAGATGATAGGAAGGTCTTTATCATAGAGGTAAAAAGGAAGGTTTCTTAATCTCACAAAGTAGAAAAATTTCTTAGGAGTTTTTGACAATAGAAATGTTCCTATTACAAAAAGGCAAGGAGAGTTCCTTAGCCTAATGAAAAAGGGGGAAAAGGGTTTTTTCCTTAGATTCTTAAATGATAGGAAGGTTTCTATCATAAAGGTAATAAATAAAGTTCTTTAGCCTCGAAATGGAAGAAAAAAAGGTTTTTTTTCTCAAATTTTTTGATAGTGGGAAAATTCTCATTATCCCAAAGAATGATTGGACAAAATTTAGTAATAGCTTTGCATGCATCATGTTCTATGAAACATGCAAAGGGGGGCAGCTGTTAACACCTAGTTTTGTTCGGGTGCAAACTTTTATTTCATTTTAAGGTTAGAAAATTAGTTTAGGGGGCATTTTTATTTTTAATAACAATTTGGTCAATTGTTAGGACATTTGTGTCATTTTTGTCATTTTAAGGTTACTTGGTCTGGTCACATTGTTATTTGTGTCATAAATTTTTATGAATCTAGAATGGTCATTTAGGGTCAAAATAAGAACTAATTTAGTTTAGGTACTAATTTTGGGTCCTAAAGGTCTTTTGGGGTTAGTCTAGGAAAAATGGAAGAGTTTGGTCGTGAATTAAAAGTTTTTAGGAAGTTGTAGGCAAAATTGAAAATTCTGAGGTAAATCTGCCAATTCCATAAAGTTTCAGGCAGATTCAGCAAGTTTATGAAGTTCTAGGAAAATTTAGAAAATTTTGCAAAGTTTTGGGCTCAAATGACAAATTAGGGAAGTATTGGATGGAATTGAAAATTCGCATAAAATTTGGAGTCAAATCAGTAGCTTGATAGGCTTCCTGAACTTGGACTAATGAGATCTAAACTTTATCAAATTTGATTTGGATAAGGTTTAACCTCTTAAAACCTTATTAATTTCATCTAAAACTCTGCCCATATAAATAGAAGTTATCATTTGAGAGAAAAAGGGGAGAAATTAGCAAAAACATAAGCTTGTACGAGAAAAGTGGAAAATGCAGCTTTAGTCCTTGATCTTACGCTTCCTTCCTAAAATCCTAACTTTTTCCCTTTGCCATTATCACCCCTTGAACGTTTTCCCACTGCCCTCGACCCTTCCAGCTACTAGCCGTGGCGGGTGGCCCTGTCCACCGTCGCTGTCGCCTCATGTCGCACCATTAACCATGGTGTCTCCCCTGCCGTCGCCATCCATACCAGGCCAAAGAAGAGGAAAGGCCGATTCGGCCAAATTGCCGCTGCGTGTTTTCCAAAAACCGTCCCCCGTTGCCGCTTGTCGCCATCCTCACCACCGGTAGTCCTCGTTGCCATCTCTGACGCTTCGCCATCAAGCCCCAAGCCATCGTTTGCTCCACCTCCGTGCGAAACGAAGGAGCTCTGATCAAACCCCGTGCCCAACCAGTTTTGGTCCAGATTTGATTTGGTCAATTTCCTGTCTTTTGGTATAACCTGCATTTGACCTTCAATCGTCTCGTTCCTGTCCTGTCCGTTTAAGTCACCAACTTTTGTTTTATTTTACAAAGAAGCCACTGGCAGCAAGCTTTTTTTTTTATTTTTATTTTTTATTTTTTGTTCATTATTTGTTTATTGGTTTGTTTGGCCATGTATCAAATTTAACTTTTGAATTCACATGGGAATATAAGTTAGGATGTTTGTCTATTTATTTGTTTATTTATTTTCTTCTCCCTTTTTTTGAGAATAATTTACTTTTAATTCTCATAACACATCAAAAAAATCAACAACCCACAAAATTACAATTTTAGGCTAATAATCAAAATCTTCAAATAATCCAATCTACGGCTTTTTTTTTTAGGAAAAGACTAATTAAGGTAGGTGATAAATCTTTGACATTCGTTCTTGGTGGATTTGATAAAATCCCGAGGTGAATTATTTGTTCAAAATCGATTGATCTAATAAGATTCACGGTTTGAACAAGATACTCTTTTTAAATTCTTAGTGGATTTAATAAAGTCCTGAGATTTTAAAAACATCTAGAATTTCATATTCGGTTGTTCATAGTTTGAAATTAAATTTTAAAATAATTAAATAAAATTCATTAAAACTATTTTATCAACAATTAGATAAAGAAATAAGAATTTTAGGAAGAGAAGAATCGAACCCCTATGGTATTAATTTTTTGGCACTCTAATAAGGTTATTTTAGTATAACTGACTCACAATCTTAGAATCCATCGTAGATTATATCAAGTATCCAATCGATCTAGGTAAAACTGATTGGTGATGACTTATAAAAACACGTTACTACATAAATAAAAAAAATAAAATTAATATTTATGTCAAAATATATGTATTAATTATATTTTGTCATTTTATATATTTATGTATGATACTTAATGTAAAATGATGAAAAAAATTATGTCATTCATACATTACGGTAGCGTGAAACACAACAATAAAATGATAAAATATACATAAAAACTCAGCCGTATGCAAAATACTGCAATATTTTATGTGAAAAAGGACAAATTATGAAAATTTTTACACCGCATCAGACATACTCATAGTAAACAAAATGTCAATACAGTGGAAATTTGTAAAATTAAAGACCTGAGTATAATCTCATATTATATACTAAAGTAGGATCATTTTCATGCCTAGAAACATCTTTTTCTTAACTCTTGCTTATGTATTTTTACTCTTATACTACCACCTCTCATTTTTTGCATCAACGTTCCAATTTTATTCTTTCATTAGCTACAAAATTATATATTTTTAATTACTATGATATTTAAAAAGGAAAGTCAACTATGTATGAATTCCAAAATTTATAAATATCAATTGAATTTAAAACTCAATTTTTAAATATATAACTTCCATAAATAAATACACTATTTATTTTATTAGTCATATGTTATGTAACCTATTTTGGAAACTTGATGTCTTTCCTTTCATATTTTTCTCTATATATATTAACACATCATAATCTTACAAATCCTACACAAATATAAGCATTTCTATTCTTTTCATTTAGAAAAATCATATTTTTCATTATTGAAATTATGCATGATTCTTTGTCATTGATGTCTTGGACTTAGGCTTCTTTTTTCTTCTTTTTCTTCTCCTCTCTCTATGTATGTATGTATGTATGTATTCTTTTATTTTGGAAACCTATTTTGATTGACACAATATTATTGTGCAGTGATATATTTCAGTCCTATAAATTTTTTATTTTGTATGTGTTTCAAGATTTGAATTATGACATTTTGTCTTTTGGATTACAATTTTAACTAAATTGTATATATATTGTTGGATCTTTTAAAAATTATTGATTTTTCATTATTTTCATATTTAGGGACAAACTTGGAAGCTATGTTATGGAAGATACAAAGATGAGATAAAGACATGGAAATAAGTTAATAGGAGACAAGGAAAAAAAATCTGTGTTGTATAATATAAGTTAATTTCTTATTTATATTTAATAATATGATACTTTTTCTTTTTTTACATCTTCTAAGTGTATCATTTTCATTATGTAAAACCCATAAATTCTTATTGTAATTATATTATTTAGTCAATTTGCCTATGATAAATATAATTATGTAAAGTCCAATAGTGTATAATGGTCATGTTGTAACCATAAAAGATATTTTTCTTGTATACTTTTTCATTTACTAATCAATATTAAGATTTTATAATTTTGGTACCAAAATATCCATCGTAATACTTTTGGAAACAAAATTTTCAATATTCCTTTGCCTTCTTTGTGATCTCTCACACATTAACATATTTAAAATATATTTTTATAGTATAATTTATCACATAAATTCACACATTAACTTCATAGAAAAAGGGAAGATCTTCAACATCCTATACATAGAATGCAATTACTAAGGAAACATTAATTTTGACAACAATATCATAACTTTTAATATTTATTGTAAAACCTCCATACCACTTCTTTATTATATAAATTTAATAGGCAAGAAATTTTATGTAATAAGAATAAATAATTTGTTCATGAAGAAATATTTTATTATCTAAAATAAAAAGATCACATCAATTAGCACCTATTTTCATAAAAGGAAAACAATTAATTTTTCAAATAATTGTAAATTTGAATCACTTTCTAAAATAAATGGGAATGTCACATTAATTGTTTCCAAAATAAAATCAAACTGACATTTATTCACATTTAATTCATTTTAGGAAAATATAAAAATACTTTAACACTTACCAAAAATAGTTTTATTACTCTCAATGATCGAAGGAATTAGTTTTTATTCAATTGTAAACACTTAAATTCAATATAAAATTATTGTATGATTTTCAAAATTTTGCTTTTTTTTGTTGAACCAATGCATCAAACTAATATTGGCATTTTTTTGTTTTAAATTGATTTAGTCAACTATGCTTCATACAAACAAGTAAACTGCATTATGATGGGTGTTAATATTATTACCTTTAGCACATCTTAGATTTTTTTCATTCCTATTATAAATTTTCCCATATATATGAGTACATATTGAAAAAAAAAAACCTAAACTAATAGATAGTAGTGGACATGTTCTTTGTTCCATATTTTTCTTTTCATTCAATATTTTGATTTTTTCCTTATCATTTATTTTATTAATTGTTTTTGTATTTTTTATTTTAAATTTATGAATATATTTTACATTATATGTTGTTATTATTGTTTTCATTACTCAATCATGTTAATTTACCAAAAATACATGACTCTTGATTGGAATTTTTTTTATGTTAACTTCAAATTATAACTTTCTTCCATTACCTTCATTATTTTTTATTTAAATGTTTTTTTGAAAAATTAATAATTAAAGAAATAAGCTAGCACTATATTAACGGTTAATTAATATAGGCTAATACTATAGGGAGATGGTTAAACATAAAATGTAATAAAAAATTAATGTTAGGTTAAATTTTTTAGGTTAAGTCATTTTCTTTGGTGACTAGGTCAAATTCTTTGATTTCTATTTGTTAATTATATTGATCTTTATTAGATTAATTTTACTCTAAATATTATTAGTTTATAACTTTATTATTAATACTCAATGCCTAGCTAAATATTTATATCTTAACCATAAAATTAAAAATTAAGATCCCTTTTATTTTTTCATGCGCCCATTAATTGTTATTATTATCAACTTTTGAAATAAAGTGGATACATTGTATTCATTTTGAATATTTGTAGAATATTGTATTAATTTTGAATATAATTTCTTACTAATTTACCTAATAACACATGATTATTGATAGCCGAAGGGCTATTGCCCACAAGAAATCCTAAGTTGCTAACCTGACATCCAGTCATAGCACCAACCTCGAAAGATCCACCGCACTACCCTCGGAAGGTTATATGGTCAACTTCGGGAAAAAGTCTCCTTACCACCCTCGGATTTACGAGCTATCCACCTCGGAAAATAAGGCTATCATCCTCAACAGAGGAAAAGGTCTTCTGAAGATGGTCCACACTTCTGAATGGCCTTATTTGGTAGCCCTTGGGGATAAATATCTACCCAAAGGGGTCTCACACTTCCGAAAGGGTCTTACAAAGAAATGACAAATACGGCTAAGGAACCTCTGATAAAGAGGCCTCGCACACGCCTCTACTCTCTGGCCGGGACCACCTGCGGCCAGCTGAAGATACCTTCCTTCGAAGTTACTTACCAGATCTAGCCGAACAAGTGTCACGATCTGGGTAGGCTGTGCAAAACGGCCTCCTTCCTCCACCCTCCTATAAATACTTAGGAGGCTCATTGGCAAGAAGGACGGGACTCCCTCCTTTATACTCTCTACTCTTAAACAATTTCTCACTCATATACTGACTTGGGCATTGGAGGCCCCTTTCCCAGAAACACACTTCGGGGAGCTTTTAACCCACTTTCTTCAAGATCTTGTAGATGCCTTCTCACCGGAAGTCTCTCCCATGCTCAGCATGTCATACAACGAATATGCCGCCGGGCATCATTTGGCGCTGCCATTCTCAAGTCGCTGTTGTTGAGACTCGGCTTTCAAAGGACAAGGGACTCCCAAGGTCCAAGTTCGCACCGGAAACTCAAGCAATGATTGAACCACCCGCGGCAGAGACTTCCTTGCCAAAGGACGAGCGTCTTCTGATGGTCACGATGGGCTTTCTATGTGACTTTCAGCTCTCCAACATGGTTGAAATGACACAACAACTCGACCAAAGGTGGTCACAAGAACCTTTAAAAAGGGCATCCTCTCCAGACGCATGTTCGGAGAAAAGTCACAAGTCACGTCATTGGAGCTTTGGAAGTTGGGGTTCTCAGGATGAGTCCTTAACGAAGGACGTACGGTCCCAGGGATGTCGTACTACAGGAACTGGGTCAAAAGAGCCCAGCACTTTTCGTCGACGAAGTCTATCCCCAGACAAGAGGACCCTATTCCCATGCTAGAGAAGTCACTCCTCGAAAAGAAGACATCATTCTTTGTTGCCGCGGACTACCAGGCAATGAGGAGAGGACAGTACTACCATCCTGATGGAGAAAATCCTTGAGAGGTTGGAAAAGGTGGAATAATAGGTCTCTCGAAAGCCTGTTTGGTCAAGGCTATCGAAGACCTTCATCGGAGATGAGTCCCCTTTTATCCGTACCGTCGTAGAGGCACCAATGCCCAGTGACTTTCGAGTACCACATCTGGAAACGTATGATGGGCGCAGCAACCCGCAAGCTCATTTGACGAAGTATAGGCAAAGCATGGTATTGCATGGTGCTGACGACGCCACTCTCTGCAAATGCTTTGAAGTCACCTTGTTGGGGCTGGTACTGAGTGGTACAACTCCCTGGCCCCCAGAACCATAATGGGTTTCTAGGAGTTGTCCACTGCTTTTACCCAACAATTCATCGAAAGCAGGCCAATGGCAAAGATGTCTGTCCAAATGTTTGACATATCCCAAAAGAACGGGGAGACCATTCGAGACTATGTCGAGAGGTTCAACTGAGAAGCTCTTAATGTGTCGGACTTTCATCCCGAAATCCACATCCTCCATGATCAGGGGACTAAGGAGGGCTCACAACTCTTCTATGAGTTCTCCAAGGACCCCCTTGACACCCTCAGAGAATTTTACCGAAGAGCCAAGCAGCACATGACAGCCAAGGGGCTAAGGATGGGCGGCCCGAAGTTTGAGCATAGTCACTTCGAGAGTCAGAGTCACCAACCTCGGTATTCCACCGAGGGAGGGGGCAGACCTTGGAAAACAAGGGGAAAGAAGCCAATATCATTCACTCCCCTAAATACTATAAGAACAAACATTCTGATGGCCATGGAAAGGCAAAGAATGACAATCCAACATCCGAAGGCCATGACGTTGGACAACAAGAAGAACATGAAGAAATTTTTTCAATTTCATTGGGACCATGGGCACAATACCAAAGATTGCTTCCAGCTGAGAAAATGTATTGAATCTTTAATCAAGTAAGGGCAACTTTGATGGTACCTGTGGATGCTGTCGCCTAAAGCCCGAGAAATAAAAGAAGAAGAGAGGAAAGGAGAGAATGAGGACTATGATTCTGACCAACATTAGAACCGAAGCCCCAGAAAGCACCTACCACCTTAGACAGGAATAATCCAGACAATCACAACTGGAATACCCTCGGCTGAGAGGAAAAGGAAAGCTCAAGAAATCTCGATGATGGAATTCGACAACCCGACAAACAAGCTTGTTTGGAAAGATGGGTTTATTGTGAAGTTTCCACACGACGACACTTTCCTAATCATGGCAAGGATAGGAAGCTAAGATGTCAAGATGGTGCTCATTGATGATGGGTCGAACGTCGATGTTTTGTTCTCGCATTTGTTGTCGAACTTGGGCATCTCCAAGGGTGACCTTAAACCCTTACCTCTCCTACTTTCAGCGTAGGTCCCTCGGAACTCCCAATACTCGGGTGGATCAATCTACCTTTGAAGCTAAGGGGAACCTCAGTTCAGACCAAGGAAGAGCTCTTTGGTTCCACTATGACGAGGTTTATCTTCATGGACGTCATTTTTTCATATAACGCCATCCTCAGGAGGCAAACACAAGATAATCTTCATATTCACCAAGATGTGAAATACCTAACGGTCATATTCGGCACAAAGGAAGGTGACGCAGAAATATTCATTGATCAAGTCAAAATAAGGAAAGTTTTCGTGAAAGCAAGACAGAGCCCAATGAAAGTTCACACACAGACTTCAGGAGAGAAGAGTATGGTTGGCGAAGACACGATAGATGGAGAAAAAAATGATCTTGAAAAAATAGAAATAGAGTATGTAGAACTTATCCTGGGCCGAAGTACTTGAGTGGGGAAAAAACTGGCCAAAAGTGAAAAGGAAAAGTTTGTATCTCTTTTAGTAATGAACAAAGATCTGTTTGCTAACTCTTTGAAGGATATGCCCAGGGTAGACCCTGGTATAATTCAGTACTGTCTTAAAGTATGCCTAGAGGTGAAGCCTGTTTGACAGAAAAAGCGTAGCCTCTCGGCGCATAAGAACAATTTCGTTAAATTGAAGTCCAACAGTTAATGGAGGTAGACATAATAAGGGAGGTCAAGTACCCCGAATGGTTCAGCAATGTTGTTGTTACCACTCAGGAAGGGAGTGATAAACTCTGAATATGCATCGACTTTCGAAACACAAATGATGCCTATCCAAAGGACTCGTGCCCTTTGCCACCAATAGACTAATTAGTAGACTCCATTGTCGAATACGGTTTACTTAGCTTCCTCGACTCTTTTAGCGAATATCACCAAATTCGGATGAATCCTAAAGATGAGGAAAAAATTGCCTTCATTACCAAAGTTGGGACATACTGTTATGTCAGAATGCCCTTCGACCTTAAAAATGCAGGAGCAACATACCAAAGTTTGATGAACAGGGTATTCAGCTCCCAAATCGGGAGAAATATGGAAATATGTGTTGGTGATATGATAGTTAAGAGCAAACAACCTAATAGTTATATGACAAGCTTGAGGGAAGCATTCCACTAACTTCGGGAATTCAGAATCCATCTTAACCTTAAGAAGTGTGTGTCTGGGGTGATTGTTGGTAAATTCCTCGGGTTTATGGTATCTGAAAGGGGTATCAATGCCATCCCAGAAAAGGTTAAGGCTATGCTAGGATTCCGAACTCTCACAACGACCAAGGATGTGCAAAGGCTTACGAGAAGAATCATGGCCTTTAGCAGATTCATTTCCAGAAACGGGAGCTGGTGCCGACCATTCTTTAAAGTGCTCACCAAAGTAGCAAAAAATGAAGGCAGCTCCAGTTCTGAGGAACACCCTTGGAACGAAGATTGTCAAAAAGCTTGGGATGAACTCAAGAGCTACTTAACCTGTCTGCCGACACTTCGGCAGTCGTTAGAAGGAAAACCTCTCATTCTCTACCTTGTCGTCATTAAAAAGGCAGTAAGTTTAGTACTTATAAATGAAGATGAAGGAAAGCAATGGCTGATGTACTATGTAAGCGAGTCCCTGCATGGTGCCGAAGTTAGGTACCTACTGCTACAAAAAGCCATTTATGCCTTAGTATTGGTAGGAATGAGACTTCGGCCGTACTTCCAAGGGCATCCTATCACAATCCGAAGTAACTTACCTCTTCAGGATATCATGAGGAAGGTAGATCACTCTAGAAGATTATCAAAATGGCACATTGAGCTCGGTGAATACGATATCACCTATGAGCCAAGAAGGGCAGTAAAAGCCTATGCATTGGCGAATTTCATCATCGAAGTACCAAGAACTAAAGGTAGTCTAGAGGATCCTAGAAGTGACAAACCTGAGTGGACACTCTTCATCGATGACACCTCCAATTTTGAACATCAAGAAGCCAGAGTAATTCTGCGGGAACCTGAAGGTATGGAGGCTTCGAAGTCCATCAAGTTTGGTTTCAGTGTTACCACTAACGTAGCCGAATACGAAGCCCTTATAGTAGGCTTACGATTGGCAAAAAGAGTTAACGTGAGAAATCTGAAGGCCTACAGTGATTCTCAACTGGTGGTCCGATAAATGACAGGGGACTACAGGGCAAAAGACCCAAACTTGGCAAAGTACCATGATCTCGTAAAAAGGCTTATCCAAGAATTTGACAGGGTGTAAATAGAAAACATACCCTGATGAGATAATATGGAAGCGAATACTTTGGCCAAATTAAAGGAGTCCACCGAAGTACTGGATCAACCGAGCATAGCAATAATGTCCATAGTAACCTTAGGCAGAGGATGGAAGGATCCTATCAAAAAATATCTCACAACTTCAGAACTTCCCAAAGACCCTCTTGAAGCTACGAAGGTACGAAAGCACTTGGGTAGATACTTCTTGATTGGGGAAGAATTGTATCGACAAGGGTACGCCAACCCACTACAAAGATGTATCAGTGAAGGTGACATTGAAGCAATTCTCACAAAAGTCCAAGAAGGAGCTTGTGGGTCTCACATCGGGATTGACGCCCTTGCTGGGGTATTACTTCGACAAGGATATTTTTGGTCTACTCTGAGAAAGGATGCGAGGCAGCTCGTCAGAAAATACAATGGGTGCCAAAGACATGCACCCATCCAAAGAATACCCTCGGAAGCCATAACTTCAACAAACTACCTTTTCCCCTTCGCTGTTTGGGGTATTGACCTCATTGGTCATCTCCCAACGGCTCCAGGAGGAGTGAAATTCTGTGTCATTGAAGCAATTTCAGCAAAGGACATACAGAGATTTGTTTGGAAGAATATCATATGTAGATTCGGTGTGCCGAGGGTGATTGTAAAGGATAATGGTTCCCAATTCACTGATAAAGGATTTCAGAAATTCACAACCAACCTCGGTGTAAAATTGCACTTCACCCTAGTTGCCCATCCTCAGAGCAATGGACAAATTGAAGTTTCTAATAGGACGATAAAAGATGGTCTAAAATGGGGATTGAAAGAGGCAAAGGGAAAATGGCTAGGGGAACTCTCGAGTGTATTATGGAGTTACATAACAACCCCTAGAAGAGCCACTGGAGAAACACCTTTCTCACTCATCTTTGGCATTAAGGCCATTATCCCCATTGAAGTCATACAATCGTCTATCAGAATACAGGTGTTTGACGAAAAAGGGAACAACCTTGGTTTAAGAGCTAAATTAGACATGCTCGACGAACATAGAGAGATGGCTGAACTCAGAAGAAAAGCCTTCCAGCAAAAGGTAGCAATTGCTGCGAACTTGCATGTTAAACCCAAAGAGATCAAGAAAGGAGACCTTGTTCTCCAAAAAGCTGAATTGGAATCCCGAAAACTATCTCATGGCGTACTTTGGGCAAATTGGGAAGGATCTTATTTAATGATCGAGGAAGTTCAGCCATGAGTCTATAAGCTTGGAAATGCCAAAGGAGAAGAGTTGAAAAACACATGGCATTCTAACTCTTTGAAAAAAATTTATACTTAGAATTTTTTGAAAAAATTCTACACGAAGTGTTACTGAAGGTGGATGACCGAATATGGGCAATCCCGAAAGTACCTAAGTGTTTTTGTACAAAGCAGGTCGATTCCGAATATGGTTAATCGAATACGTGCCTTCCGAAAGTGCATGAGTAATACTAAACTAGTATTATCGAAGGTGGATGACTGAATATGGGTCATCTCGAAAGTGCATGAGTGTTTTTGTACAAAGCAGGTTAATTAAAAACATGGTTAACCGAATATGGTTGTTTCTGAATATGATTAACCGAATTTGGTTGATTCTATTTCTAAACACTTAGAAAATATTCAAAAACCCTTGATAGCATTTTCGTCAAGGCAAGTACATGACCGAATATGGTTGATTGGTACTGAATCGAAATTTCCAAATCTCCCGAAGGTGGTCAACATCGAAGATGCGTCAAAGTCAAACAATGCACGTCGAAGATAGTGCTAATTGGGGACTTAGCCAAAATTTTGAAAAATGAAAGTAATTCCATTAGAAGGTGCAAAGAACAAGTATAAAAGTGCTAAAAAAAACAATAACAACAATAAAGGGAAGTCCTAACGATCATCCTCTCCATCTACGGGCTCTTCGATGTTGACATCTTTAGCATTATCTTCAACTTCATCTTCATCATCCTCAGCCAAAGGGGGAAGCTCTAGGAGATTCAAGAACTCTACCTTTGACCACGGCAAAAAAAGTCCTTCAGGAATATTAAGCACCCGAAGATGGGAGACGTCAAGGTCAGGGTACTGAAGGAGCATCTGATGGCGAGCGAGCCAGAAGCCATCTTGATATGATGACTTCGTCACCTCCTTTGCCTTAGCCTTCTTAACCTTCAGATGCTCCACTTCTTTTTTAAGCGCCTTTGTCTCTTTCTCAGCTTTTTTTTTTTTTTTCTTCTTCTGCTTCTTCAATGCCTTTATTTCGATAAGGAGTTCAAAGCTGATCTCCAAGGACTTGTTAAGGTCAGCTATGGCATCTTCTTTCTCCTTCTAAAGGACCTCCCCCTCTGAGTTCAACTCGACCACCTTTTCCCCGAGGTCTAATATTTTTTAGGAGTATTTGTCAAGGAGGCCCCTTTGATTCTCCAACACTTCTTGGCGAAGCTTGGGCAAGTCCTCCTTCACAATCTTGTTGAGTTCACCATATTTAACACACGTGCTCGTAAACAATTCCTTGGCCTTAGCCAAGGTCTTCTTCGACTGACTTCAGATGGAAGATTGTTTGGCTGCCTATGCCTGAAAGTAGCCACCATACTCCAGCAGTTGCAAGTGAAAAATACCTAATGTGAGCCACAACAAGTTTGAAGACTATGGCAAATCAAAATTTTTCTAAGTACAACTGACTACCTGAGCAGCATGCTCGGTCATCCTCATTTGGGCACTCTTCGATCAAAGTTTGGAAAAAGGCATTGGTCATGATGGCCCTCACCATCTGAGGGACCATCTTTTTGTAGGGTTTTTGGAGCCAAACAAGCGCAATAGAATTTAACCAAAACCCTCTAGGATCCAAGTGAAACGGGATAAACTAGGTGCTCGAAAATTTTCATACCTAATTCGGTTGAGATATTTCACCCAACTGTAGAGTCGAATCACAAAAACCTGAACAGTTGACGTGTTCAAGCTCTCTATGGTATCCACATAGGCTTCTTGGGTTCACCACGCTTCCACCACGTCCCGGCAGATGCATTTTTCTTACGCTCGCAATGCTAGCTTGTATTCTATAAGGAATTACAAGAGAAGAGTATGGCTGTCCTTTTTAGAAGGCTAGGGCAAAAAGCTACAAATTTCTCATTGAAAGTTGTATTTATAGTGAGACTCAACTTCTAGGCCTAATGAGTTTCAAAGCCCTAATCCAATTAGGCTTTAATTTCGGGCTTAATAATGACTCAACTTTTGGACCCATTATTAGCATAAAATTATTATGAAACCATAACCCAAATATTTAGCCCATGCATTATAATCATCCAAATAGCTCTATGTGTGTGACCCAATAGGCTCTTACCACGTTGGCAATGATCATAAATCACATTTATGATCATAAGCAATGAGCGGTGTTTATCAACATGTCATTGCTACCCAAGTGATAAAATTGTTGATGATTTGACTAAACCTTTATGATCATTACTCATATATGCCATTGTCCTTTTGTCCAAGATATCAAGACTATGCACGAAACATGGAATGCGTAACACTCATATAGCCCAATCTTTAGTTTCTTGATTACTGAGTAGACTAACTTAAATTGATGACATTGATATCGTATATCAACTCATCCGAGCATAGCCATGCATTTTCTAAGTCTCACTCTATCAAGGGACCTGAAGATATCACTTCCGTTACATAGGAGGGACAAATCCCATCTTGATGATACAAATCCGTCCGCATGATATGTGACATACCCAATGACCTCCTTCACTCAATTACGAGCAACAAAGGGAAGTATCAAAATATGTGACTCATATGTAGGGAACCTTGATGACCTTAGGTTAAAGAACTACATATACCTTGATCACTATGATAATCACTTATAACACTCATATAACGATCCATGTAGCGTTCTCATGGTGGGTCAGTCCAGTAACAAGTTTTCCAACTTGTACCTATATGTAGACTACATATCTCATATTAGTCTCCAGATATGCTAGTCGTGTATTATTGTAACCCACTTCATAATAATACTAGACCAGAGACATTTGAGAATATCATTATTCTAGGATTACAATTATGTTTATTACGTTACGCAGAACAAAACAACAAACATAATTGCTGGATTAATGCTTTAATAAAATATCATGACTCAATGTGCAAAAATACAATAATCTCATTATTGGCTTTTGGGCACAACACTAACACTTCTGACAGTCTTTGGAGAACAGGTCCACATCCTTGGTAAAGGTTCGGAAGGGTTCCTTCGAGACCTTGTCCTTCGGAATCTTTGAGTCCCTAATGGCCCTCCACCAAAGGTGGTCCGTCATCCACACCGTTTGTACTCTATCCTCTGCAAAGTGATGCCGAAGTTCCTTTATTACATTATCTTTTAGCCATTCATCTACAAGGTTTAAAATACAAAAAAATCCAAAGCTTATAGATAAATGACTAAGAGACAAACCTGGTGAGAGTTCAAAATCATTAGAATCACTAACATCATGGATCTCGGTAGGAATATCCTTGCTTTTCCTTCTTCGGCGTTCTTCCAGGTCTTTGATAGAAATCTCACCGAGAGAGGTCCCTAGTGTTTCCATAGCTGCTTCGGGACTCAACGGAATAGAAAAGACCATAGTCCCTTAGAAAGGATCCGCAACCTCGACAGAAGTTCCCAGGTTGGCCGTACTGTCTTTGGGGGGAGAAGTGAGTGAGTCTTCCTTCGCCTTCTTCGTCTTCGGCATCACCGAAGGCTGCCTAGTTGGCCCCTTCTCCTTCTTCGGGGATTTCTTCTTTTGCTCCCCCTTCTCGGCTTGACCGAGGAAGAGACTTTTGTAAAATGATGTTGACTTGTCACCCATTTCTACAAAGAGAAAAACATTAGTGTAAGCACGGAAAAATGCCAAACAACAAGCTAAAAATAAGCTTACTCTTTACAAGCGCCAAATATGTAAGTTCACCCCGAAGGAGCATGACCAGCCAGGATTTCTTCCCATCCATTACCGATTTTAGCATATTCAAGTTAGTGATATGCTCCTTGATGACCCCGAGCTCCCGAAGTACTTCTTTGGTCATAAGGTTCCATTTGATCGGGAAGGGGTATAGTGGACGTAAAGAAGCTTGGTCTAACCAGTTAGCTACTGCCCAAATACGATTGTTGAACTCCTCGAACTGAGACTTAAGTTCAAGGGTAAGCAGCTTTGATGGGTTTATCACGTCGATGTCGAGCATTCCTAAAGTCCACTTCACGGGAATGTCCTTCCACTTCTCATCTTCTTTCAAGAAAAAATATTTTTTTTCTGCTAACCTCGCTAGCTATCTTTGGTGCCGAAAGTGAAAGTAAACTTCTTGTTTCCGGATCCTCGAGGATTAAGAAGTAGAATCCGCCATTTGGGACGGGGTGAAGTTTGTAATATTGCATGAAAAAGATGAAGTGGGGCTATATTTTGGAGACTCCACATATACAAAGAAAGACATTAAAGTAAGAGTAGGAGTTCAGGGGAAGTTGGTTAATGACTATGCCCTGAAATTGGCAAAAGTCGCAAACCATCTTCAGTGGAGGATACCGAAGACCCGCCTTCAGCTGTGCTCTAAAGACGGCAACCTTGTTATGATGAGGAAGGTAGCTTGGCACAGTAGGTCCGAGATGTTAGTGTTATGCCCAAAAGCCAATCATGAGATGATTGTATTTTTGCACATTGAGTCATGATATTTTATTAAGGCATTAATCCAGCAATTATGTTTGTTGTTTTGTTCCTGCGTAACTTAACAAACATAATTGTAATCCTAGAATAATGATATTCTTAAAAGTCTCTGGTCTAGTATTATTTTGGAGCGGGTTGCAATAATACATAACGACTAGCATATGTGGAGACTAATATGAGATATGTAGTCTACATATGGGTACAAGTTGGAGAACTTGTGTACTGGATCAACCCACCATGAGAACACTACATGGATCGTTATATGAGTGTCATAAGTGATTCTCATAGTGATCAGGGTATATGTAGTCCTTCGACCTAAGATCATCAAGGTTCCCTACATGTGAGTCACATACTTTGATACTTTCCTTTGTTGCTCGTAACTGAGTGAACTTGAAGGAGGTCATTGGGTATGTCACATATCATGCGGAGGGATTTGTATGATCAAGATGGGATTTGTCCCTCCTATGTAACGGGAGTGATATCTTCGGGCCCCTTGATAGAGTGAGACTTAGAAAATGCATGGCCATGCTCGGATGAGTTGATATACGATATCAATGTCATCAGTTTAAGTTAGTCTACTCGATAATCAAGAAACCAAAGATTGGGCTATACGAGAGTGACACATTCCATGTCTCGTGCTTAGTCTTGATATCTTGGACAAAGGGACAATGGCATATATCGGTGATGATCATAAAGGTTTAGTCGAATCATCGACAATCTTGTCACTTGGGTAGCAATGATGTGTTGCTAGACACCGCTCATTGCTTATGATCATAAATGTGATTTATGATCATTGCCAACGTGATAAGAGCCTATTGGGTCACACACATAGAGCAATTTGGATCATTAGAGTGCATGGGCTAATTATTTGGGTTATGGTTTCACTTTAATTTCGTATTAATAATGGGCCCAAGAGTTGAGCCATTATTAAGCCCGAAATTAAATCCTAATTGGATTAGGGCTTTGAAACCCATTAGGCCTGGAAGTTGAGTCTCACTATAAATACAACTTTTAAGTGAGAAATTCGCAGGTCTCCTTGCCCTAGCCTCCCAAAAGGACAGTCGCACTTTTCTCTTGCAATTTATTGGAGGACGCAAGCTAGCACTGCGAGCGCAAGAGAAACGCATCCGCCGGGACGTGGTGGAAGCATGGTGATCCCGAGAGGCTCGTGTGGATACCATAGAGAGCTTGAACACGTCAACTATTCAGGTTTTGTGATTCGACTCTACAGTTGAGTGAGAGATCTCAACCGAAAATTAGGTATGAAAATTTTCGAACACCCGGTTTACACCGTTTCACTTGGATCCTGGAGGGTTTCGGTTAAATTCCGCTGTGCTGTTTGGCTCCCGAAACCCAACACGAGAAGCCTGGTGATGGTGTAAGAAGGAAAAAAAAATTTGGCCGACCACTTCTTCAGTTTTTCCGAAGTGGCGCAGCTCAGATGAGAGTTGAGAGGAATCCAACTCTCGGGAACCGAATAAACCTCGGCATTAGAAGAAGACATTTTCGATGACTAAGACATTAACCTCAGATAGATAGAGGAAAGAAAAAAAAATAGGAAGAAGAAGAACAACTTTGGAAGGAAACCCATCTATTTAGAAAATAGAGGAACTTCGGAGAACGCCGAAAAACCTTACTGGAAATTGCTCCGCCACTAGCACCGCTACAAAAGAAAGCTGGAAGTGAGAGGAAATCTAAGAGCAAAAGAAATAAAAGTTGAAGAAGTGTGGAAACTCTGAATAAGAAAGGCTTTATATAGACCAAAGAAGGCAAGCAAAGCGTTGCCATAATGACCCTTCGTAAGCGAAGGGATGTAACCAATGTAACGGACGTGACGGACACGTGTCGCACGATGCAAGAAACGAGGTCACGCCTTCTGACACCAGCAAGTCTATATTGCCCATTTCGAAATGACATGACTGCCCAATCAGAAGGTAGGACGGTTCACTGATAGAAGGCATTAGCTCCTCGCCCTAAAAAATGTAACCTCAGTTAAGTCAAGAATTTGTCTTGAGAACAAAACAGCCCCTTTCCTCCGAAGGTACAACTTTGCTAGAACTGAGTGTTCGGCTAAAAGATATAACCCAACTCCTTACAAATTCGAAGGTGTGACTTCATCAAAAACAAAAGAGAAGTTAATTCGGAGCAACGTCCTGATCAAGGGCCCAAATCCAGAGAATGGAACACAAATGAGGAGCCCAGAAAATGCCGAGAATACAACTTCGGCAAAAAAAAGGTGTCTCTGCTCGAGGAGCTAGCGAAAGCAAGTTCTTTCGCCAAGGACAGCTTTAACTACCCAAAAAAGCAGGATTTCCATGCCGTGCTCTTGAGTGATTAGCGCCGAAGACTCAACTTCGGCTTCTCTGAGGGGGTTATGTGATAGCCGAACGGCTATTGCCCACAAGAAATCCTAAGTGGCTAACCTGACACCACTCTCGGGCAGTCATAGCACTAACCTCGGAAGATTTTTCGCACTACCCTCTGAAGGTTATATGGTCAACTTCGGGAAAAAGTCTCCTCGCCACCCTCGGATTTGCGAGCTACCCACCTCGGAAAATAGGGCTATCATCCTCAATAGAGGAAAAAGTCTCCTAAAAATGGTCCGCACTTCTGAAAGGCCTTCTCCGATAACCCTTGGGGATAAATCTCTACCCAAAGGAGTCTTATACCTCTGAAGTGGTCTTACGGAGAAACAACAAATACGGTTAAGGAACCTTTGACAAAGAGGCCTCGCACATGCCTCTACCCTCTAGCTGGGACTAACTACGGCCAGCTGGAGATACTTTCCTCCGAAGGTACAGACCAGATCTAGCTGAACATGTGTCACGATCTAGGTAGGCTATGTAAAATGGCCTACTCCCTCCACCCTCCTATAAATACTTAGGAGGCTCCTTAGTAAAAAGGGCAAGACTCTCTCCTCTATACTCTCTGCTCTTAAACAACTTCTCACTCATATATTGACTTGGGCGTTGGAGGCTCATTCCCCGGAAATACACTCCGGGGAGCTCTTAACCTACTTTCTTCAAGATCTTGCAGACACCTTCTCATTGGAAGTCTCTCCCAAGCTCAGCATGTCATATAACAAAGATGCCGTCGGGTATCAATTATTAATTATATAATCAAGTATTTTTATTTAAACTATTGCATATACTATCAAGACACATATTATTACCACTTTATATTACTTGTAAAGTGTTTGTATTGGTGAATAACATTTTTATTTATTATTTTATTTAAAATTTTCATTGTATTATTTATTATTTCTATTTTTTTATTTTTGTGACAATACAAAATATTTAAATTATTTTTCTAATATTCATATACTTTATATTTTAAATTCAACTATAATTTTTTCATAATTTAATCCTGTATTAAAGCTAATTCTCTTGATTCGTGAGCTCATGTAAAGGGATGGCATGAACTGTGACGTCTCACCTTTTGGTTTCGCTCATTTACAATAAACTATGCTGATGCCCCAAGGCATCTTCGCTTGTTGTCATGTTGACAGGTGGAGAGACTTCCTGAGTAGGCAAGCGCCTGGAGCTCTGGTTTCCCAGCTGAGTGTGCCTGAAAAGCTCAAAGAAGAGGTTAGGAGGTCCCCGGTTTGCTTTTCCGAGGAGGACCCTCCGACGCCCAAGTCAGTTTTCTGAGTGAAAGTGGAGGAAGAACACTAAGGGATCAAGCGTCTTGCCTGTTTTTGTGTTTTCTCAGAGGGAGGAGAATGCCCATCCTTTGCCCAGTCCCCTTTCCTAGTATTTATAGGAGTAGATGGTCCGTTCAGACCATGACACGTGTTCGGTCGGATTTGATCTGTGCTTTTGGACCTAGGGGACAGGCAGCCGTTTGCAGCCTCCTTTAGCCCTGGAGCCGGACAGGTTGTGTCAGGACTGGGGCGGCTGCGGCGTGTCAGTTCGCCGTTCTGATGTGACGTGCAGGGCTTGCGGGCGACATGTCAGAGGCTCCTTAAATGCTCATACCGTACTCCCGAGGTCCCCTGGGCGAGGTCGCCCTTCGGTGCGTGCACCCTCTTCGGATTCCATCCGTCTTTCGGTGCGAGCACTTCCTTCGGGATCTATCCCATAGTTCTGGGAGTTCCCTTGATGGACACCTTCTTCGGGACTCACACCCATAGTTCGGGGATTCCCTTGTTCAGGTGCTTCTTGTTCGGGGAAGATACTCTTCGGGGCAGTCAGTTTGGCCCCTCGATGGAGACGGTGTTGTCCTCGGAATTCCTGACGAGCTAACCAAAGTCTCGAGCTCATAGTGTTTGACTTCGCACCTTCCGAGG
Organism: Aquilaria sinensis; assembly: GCA_005392925.1. Classification (NCBI taxonomy): domain Eukaryota; kingdom Viridiplantae; phylum Streptophyta; class Magnoliopsida; order Malvales; family Thymelaeaceae; genus Aquilaria; species Aquilaria sinensis. Next base: position 16,591 of record SMDT01000872.1, on the reverse strand, counting down.
TCAGTGAAAAGATCCTCTCTTGGGTGACGTCAGACTCCTCGGCCAATATTCTGGCAGGGAGTTACTACCGAGGAGGCAATAGCCTTTGGCTATCACAGGCCACCCTCCGAAAAGCCGAAGTGAAAAACTTCGGTTCATCGGTTCTCGGGTCCTGTGGTTGTGATACCCGCGCCGAAGATGCCTTCTTCTGCTGGTAGTGATTGGCAGCATTTTTGCGTCCTCGAGGTGCGAGAAGATAGGCTATCCCTGTGCCAAAGACACACCTTCTGCCCGAAGTCACTGGTTGTCTCTTGGTGTCCTTATGGCGAGGGAAAATAGGATAACCTTGTACCTGAAGATAGTCCTTAAGCCCGAAGTCATAGGCTGTCTTTTGGTGTCTTCGAGGTAACCTACTTTTTTGCCTTTATAGGTCTGCTTATGTGTCGCGTCCTGTGTCCAGCAGAGTCAGTCTAGGGCGGCGCCTCTAGACCAAATGGTGTCAGAGGGCCTGCTCGACGTGATGGACAACACGTGGCACGTTTGCTGCGCGATGCCTGACACGCGGCACGTTTGCCGCGCGATGGTTGACACGTGGTGCCCCTTTTTGCTGGGTAAGAGTGCGCTGAATACGGCAGGCGCGACTTTTCAGGCGCAGTTTAGCAATTATGGCGATGCTTCGCCTTCCGAGGGGTACTAATGACGACGGTTCATCTGGCCTCTTCGGCCTATATATACCAGTCCGGTCATAACCCTCTTTCTGCTTCTACTTTTGCTTTCTTCTGCTTTCTAATTCTCTCCCGATTTTCCGCGGTGTTTCTCCTTTTTCAGGCGTTTTTCCGACCACTTTTCACGACGGCTTCCAAAAATCCAGATTCCGGCAAGACCTTTGGTGGGTTTTAGTCTTTTTGCTTTTCTCAAAGTTTCTTCTTTGTTTTTCCCGAACTCGTTTTTCTTGCTTTCTCTGAACTCATTTTCACGATGCCTGTTCCCGAGAGTTGGCAACCTCTCCTTTCTCACCCCTGCTGCACTACTCCGGCAAAACTGGCGAAGTGGAAGAGAAAGTTTTTCTTACCCTCTTATTCTGTGACGAGGTTGCCCCGTGCTGACCAATTTCCTTTCTCCAACCGAAGTGATGAAATCATCGTTTTCCGAGCCCAACTGAAGGCCGGACTTCGGTATCCCCCCCCGGAGATGGTTAGCGCGTTCTGCGACTTCCATGGCATTGCCGTTAACCAACTCCCACCGAACTCGTACTGCTATTTCAACGCCTTCCTCTGTATGTGTGGCGTTTTCAAAATAAAACCTCACTTTGTAGTTTTTCTTCAGTACTACAAGCTCTACGTGGTCCCGAAGGGTGGCTTCTATTTTATGCTACCTCGGGGATCCGGGAGCAAAAAATATACGTTCACCTTCGCCACCAAAGACAGCTGGCGAGGGTGGCAACAAAAATTCTTTTTCCTGAAGAAGTCGGAAACTTGGTCGCACGTCCCGACCAAGTGGGCTCAGGGGAGGCTCAAGATGGACGTTGTTGACCCAAAGATGCTGCTGGACGCCGAAGTAGCACCTATCTTTGAGGACTTCGACAAGCGCATCCGGGCCGTCTCTGACTGGGCTGCCGAGGTCTCTCCTCGTGCCCTTTACCCCTTTCCGATCAACTGGAGGCTCATGACCGAAGAGGTCATTCGGGAATTCAAGGTGGTAAAGGAGCATAAGACGGACCTCAATATGCCAAAACCGGCTTCTTCGGGAAAGGCCGCTTGGCTCGTGAAACTCCTTCGGGGGGAAGAGACTTATGAGTCTTTTTGTGAGAGTAAGTTACTTTTTCATTTTCCCCTTCATGACTTCGTCTTGGACTTACACTGATCTTCTTTTTCTTTCTCCAGAGATGGGCGACGACGCGGCTGCCTTCTACAAGGCTCTTTTTACGGGCCAGGCCGAGAGGGGCGAGCAGACAAAGAAGGCCGCCTCTCGGAGGCGGAAGCACACTTCGGCGGGCCCTCCTTCCAAACGGGCAAGGAAGGCTGGTCCTTCCTCTCTTCCGCAGATTCCGGAGGAGGCAGGCGAGGAAGCCGAAGACCACGCTGTCCCTTTGCCCGAGGTACCTTTTGCCGACGTCCCTTCTTCCGACGTGCCACCTCAAAGCCCCACGCCTTCGCATGCTCTTCTGGAGGGCGATGGGGAGGAGACCCCTTCTGCCGAGGAGCGGCGCCAAATAAAAGGCAAGGGGATCTCTACTGAGGCGACGACGGTTCCTGATGATGACGTTACCGAGGTGTCAGCAGGTTTGCACTTTGTCGAACATCCTTTTGTCTCTTGCAAATCATTAAGACGTTTCTGGCGTTAACCAATTTTTCTGCCTCGTTGCGCAGCGGAGGTGGCCTCTCCTGGCTGGGTTACCGAACATGCCCGCAAGAGGGCCCTTCGGGATGCCAAAATTCCTGAAGGGAAAGTGCCGAAAGAGCCCTTTTGGACGTTCACGGAGGACATGAATATGTACTCCGAGGACTGTCCCGAGATGGCCAGGCAAATGTGCAAAGGGGTGCTTACTGAGGCCTCTTACAAGGCCATTACGGCGGCTTACCCAGGCGATAACTCCTTGGCCGCCAAAATCACTGAACATGCTGCCCAGGCACGCTACACTGTCTCCTCAGTGGCAATTTTGTCTTTGATTTTTGTCCAAGTACTTAGCATTAATTTCCCTCTGTTTGCTTCTCTCTCTCTTTTTTGCAGCTGATGGGGTATGCCGGGTGTCTCCGTGTTCGAGTGGCGCGAGAGGCAGAGAAGAGGGCGGCACTTTGGGATTATTATACCAAGGCGAAGGACAAGTGTTCGGCCCTGGAAGCCGAAAATGCTCATCTCAAGCAGTCTGCGGAGAAGGAGGTTGCTGATGCCGGGTGTCTCCGTGTTCGCGTGGCGCGAGAGGCAGAGAAAAGGGCGGCACTTTGGGGTTATTATACCAAGGCGAAGGACAAGTGTTCGGCCCTGGAAGCCGAAAATGCTCATCTCAAGCAGTCTGCGGAGAAGGAGGTTGCTGAACTTCGGGAGGAGTTCAAGAAAGAGAAAGAGGAACTTCAGAAAGACACCTCCCAGAAGCTTTCCGACCTCGGCTCTCGAATGGCGGAGCTGACTTCGACCGTCGAGGCGATTCAAAACGGTAAGTCAGAAAGTGACACAATCCTTGCGAAGACGCTCGAGGAGAAAGCTCAACTCGAAGCCAAGGTCGCATCTCTGATGGAGCCTTCAGAAGAGAAGAAGAAGGTGAAGTCACTGAAGAAAAAGGTCAAGGATTTGGAGAAGGATTACGCTGATCTGGAGAAGGACTTCGAGGATTTGGAGGTCAAGAAGCAGGAGTCCGATAATATGACGAAGTTGGGCTTTCAAGACGGCTTCTGTCTCGCTCGGCACCAAATTCTGCAGAAGTTCCCAGACTTCGACCTCTCCTTTCTGGAAGCAATGAACATCCCCAAGGAGCCTCGGTGGACTTGGTCCAAGATCGAGCATTTGAGACTGCCTCCTTCTCTCCCGGCGCCAAAGGCTACTGACAAAAGCACAGAGGCTGGCAGCTCTCAGGACGCCGAGGTTCCTTAGCTTGTATTAGGGCCTTCTGTCTTCATTTTCTTCCTCTGTAAGCACTGTTTGGCTCAATAAATAAAAATTTTGGCTGAGTATATATATTTTTTGCCAGATTCCATTGTTTTCCTCTGTCCCGAACATATTTGGCTCAAGTGACTTGGGGAAACTTTCCAACTTTTCGTGAGACTCTTTTCAGAATTTTTTATTTGGACAAATTTTTCCACTAATACAATTTTCCCACCGAACTTTTTTAGGCGTAGAATTTTTTCAAGGCCTCTGTCCCAAACATAATTTTTCGCTCAAGAGACTTCGGAAAACCATACTTTGCTTTCCTTTGTCCCGAACATATTCCTCATAAAACTCTTGCTTTCCTTTGTCCCGAACATATTCGCTCAAGAGACTTTGGAAAAACTTACTTTTGCTTTCCTCGGCGATTGCTTTCGTGAGACTCTTGTTTTGTACTTCTTCAGAACTTTTTACTTAGACAAATTTTTCCAACTTGTGGAATACAACTTTCCCACCGAACTTTTTAGGCATAGAATTTTTTCAAGGCCTCTGAGTGCCAAGTATTTTTTAATTCTATGCCTTCGGCATCACCGAGCTTATAAACTCCTTTTCGTACTTCGGCAAGTACCAGGTAGGGTCCTTCCCAATTTGCGCGAAGTACCCCGTGGGACGGCTTTCGGGGTGCAAATTCAGCCTTTCGGAGAACGAGGTCTCCCTTCTTTATTCCTTTTGGCTTGGCGCGTAGGTTTATGGCTGCTGCCACTCTTTGCTGGAAAGCTTTTCTTCTCAGCTCGGCTACTTCTCTGTGTTCGCTGAGGAGGTCGAGCTTGGTTCTCAGGCCGAGGTCATTTCCTTTTTCGTCGAACACTTGGACTCGTATTGACGGTTGTACTACCTCGACGGGGATGATGGCCTCTGTACTGAAGACGAAGACGTCCGGTAGCTCCATAAACACTTGGACTCGTAGTGAAAAGGGTGTTTCCCCTGTGGCTCTTCGGGGTGTCGTTCGGTAGCTCCATAACACGCTTTGGAGTTCTCCTGGCCATTTCCCTTTTGCTTCTCCCAATCTCTTTTTCAGACCATCTTTTATGGTCCTGTTAGATACTTCCACCTGCCCATTACTTTGGGGGTGAGCTACTGGGGCGAAGTGCATTTTTGTCCCGAGGTCGCTAATGAACTCTTGGAATCCTTTGTCTATGAACTGGGATCCATTGTCCGCTACGAGTACCCTCGGTATGCCAAATCTGCATACGATGTTTTTCCATACGAACTTCTGCACTTCTTTTGCCGAGATAGTTGTCAGAGGTTCTGCCTCGACCCACTTAGAGAAATAGTCTACTGCTACTACGCAGAACTTTACGCCTCCAGGCGCCGTTGGGAGTGGCCCAATGAGATCTATGCCCCAAACCGCGAAGGGCCAAGGATAATCTGCCGAAGTCACGAACTCTGAGGGTGTTCTTTGGATGTTCGCATGTCTCTGGCAACTACCACATTTCCGGACGAACTGCTTGGCGTCCTTTCTCAGGGTAGGCCAGAAGTATCCTTGGCGAAGTATCACTGCTGCCAGGGCGTCGGTTCCGATGTGCGAACCACAGGCACCTTCGTGAACTTCTTCGAGGATCATTTCAGTATCCTCTTCACTAACACACCTCTGTAGTGGATTTGCATATCCTTGCCGATATAGTTCTTCCCCAATTAAGAAGAAACGTCCGGAGCGCCTTCGCACTTTTGCGGCTTCGCTGGGGTCTTCGGGGAGTGTGTTGGTTGCGAGATACGTTTTGATTGGTTCTTTCCATCCTTTCCCCGAGGTCGCTATGCTTAATACCGCGATGCTGGGGTGGCTCAGCTCCTCGGTGCAAGTTTTGGACTTCGCCAAACAGTCTGCCTCAGCATTTTCCCGTCGGGGTACGTTCTCGATTTTTACGACGTCGAACTCCCGAATAAGCTTTGTTACCAACTCATGGTATTTTGCCAAGGTCGGGTCTTTCGCGCCATAGTCCCCTGCCATTTGCCGGACCACCAGCTGGGAATCACTATGGGCTTTCAAGTTTCTCACGCCAATTTTTCTGGCCAGGCGTAATCCTGCTATGAGGGCCTCATACTCGGCCACGTTGTTGGTGGCGTTGAAACTGAACTTGATGGCCTTCATTACTTCTAGGCCTTCGGGGCCTCTGATAATCACTCCAGCTCCCTGGTGTTCGGATCCTGAGGCCCCGTCAACGTGTAAGGTCCATTCTGGCTCACCCTCTTTTGGATCTGAATGGCTCTCCTCAGTGGTGGGTATTTCGGCGATAAAATCTGCCAGTGCTTGAGCTTTTATGGCTTTCCGGGGCTCATACGTGATCTCGTGTTCGCCCAGCTCTATGCACCACTTGGAGAGCCTTCCCGAATGATCAACTCTCTTCATGACATCCCGTAGTGGCAGACTACTTCGGACGATGATGGGGTGAGCCTGAAAGTATGGCCGCAGCCTTCTTCCTGCAAGCACTAAGGCATATATAGCTTTTTGAAGCAAAGGATACCTGACTTCGGCGCCATGCAGGGACTTGCTGACATAGTAGACCGGCCACTGTTTCGGCCCTTCTTTTTTCACGAGGACCGAGCTCACAGCTTTTTCTGTGACGGCGAGGTATAGTACCAGGGGCTCGCCCTCCCGAGGTTGCCGCAGAGTCGGCAGGCTGGCCAAGTAGACTTTGAGTTCTTCCCAGGCTTTTTGGCAATCTTCAGCCCAAGGATGGCCATTTCTTCCGAGGTCGCCTTCCATCTTTGCGGCTTTTGTGAGGACTTTGAAGAAGGGTCGACACCTATCTCCGTACCTGGAAATAAACCTGCTCAGAGAGGTTATTCTTCCGGTGAGTCTCTGCACGTCCTTGACTGTGGTAGGAGTTCGGAATTCAAGCAGAGCCTTAATCTTCTCAGGGTTAGCATCGACGCCCCTTTTGGATACCATGTACCCAAGGAACTTTCCCGAGGTCACCCCGAAGATGCACTTCTCTGGATTAAGGCGGATCCCGAAGGTTCTGATCTTTTGAAAGGTTTCCTCTAAATCTGTAACGTGGTAGCCAGGCAGTTTGCTCTTGACTATCATATCATCAACATATACCTCCATGTTCCTCCCCATTTGGTCTTTGAAGACCTTGTTCATCAGCCTTTGGTAGGTGGCTCCTGCATTTTTTAGCCCAAAGGGCATTCTGATATAGCAATATGTTCCTCCCTCGGTGATGAAGGCAGTCTTCTCTTCGTCTCCGGGGTCCATCCTTATCTGATGGTAACCACTGAAGGCGTATAGGAAACTTAAGAGCCCGTATTCGGCAGTTGAGTCTACCAGTTGATCTATTGGTGGAAGGGGATATGAATCTTTCGGGCAAGCATCGTTCAAATTTCTGAAGTCGATGCACATCCGGAGCTTACTACTTCCTTCTTTTGTGGCAATTACCACGTTGCTTAGCCATTCGGGGTAGTTTACCTCCCGGATAACGTTGGCGTCTATCAGACGCTGGACTTCGGTTTTGACGAAGTCACTTTTGTGAGCTGAGATGCTCCGTTTCTTTTGCCGGACAGGTTTTACTTCCGGACTTACTTTGAGGCTATGCTGGATTACGCGAGGGTTTACCCCTGGCATGTCCTTCGGCGAGTAGGCGAACAGATCTTTATTTGCAAGCAGAAAAGATACAAGTTTTTCCTTGTCTCCTTCGGCCATGCTTTTCCCTATTCGGGTACTATGGCCTGGGACAAGCTCTACTTCTTCTGTTTCCGCTTTTGTGGGATCTTCTGCCTCGCCCCTTTCCAGCTCTTTTGCTTCTACAGCATGTGCTAAGTTGCTTGCTGGAGCCTTTCGTGCTCTGACGAACACCTTTCTCACCTCGCCTTGATCAATGAAGATCTTTGCGTCTCCTTCTTTGGTGGCGAAGGTGACGGTCAAGTACTTTACATCAGGGCGAATGTGCAAATTTCCCTGTGTCTGTCTGCCGAGGATGGCGTTGTATGACGAAGGAACGTCCATGACTATGAATCTTGCCATGGTAGAGGCGAACAGCTCAGCGGTTCCTTTCTGCGAAGTTCCCTTCATCATCAAGGGGAGATCGATCCAGCCGAGGACGGGTAGCTCAGATGGTCCTATGCCGAAGGTGGGTGAAGTGACAGCCTTGAGGTCACTCCTGGATATGCCCAAGCTTGGCAGCAAATGTGAGAACAAGACGTCTGCGTTTGACCCATCGTCCAGCAGCACCCTCTTGACGTCCCAGTTTCCTATCCTCGCCATGATCAGCAATGGATCGTCATGAGGAAATACGATGGTGGAGCCATCCTCGCGAGCCAATTTTTTCGTTGGGCTCTGATATTCCATCACCGCTATCTCTCTGGCCCTTCTTTTCCTTTCCGAGGATGGAAGCCCGGTTGTGATCGTCTGTATTACTCCTGCCGAAGGTGGAGGACGCCTTCTCGGACTTCGGTTCCTTCGCCTGTCTGAATCGTAATCCTCGTCATCAGGCTTTCCTTCTTCCTCTTTTTTCCCTTTCGGGGAAGGCATTCTCAAATAACGCCGAAGCTGGCCCTGCTTTATCAGTGATTCAATGTACTTTTTCAACTGAAAGCAGTCTTCGGTGTCATGACCGTGATCACGGTGGAACTGACAGAACTTCTTCATGTTCCTTCTGTTGTCAGCAGTCATGCCCCTCGGTCGTTGGATTTGAGCCCCCTGTTTTTCCAATGCCATGAGGACGTTAGCCCTCGTGGTGCTCAGAGGTGTAAAGTTTTGGGGCTTCCTTCCTCCTACTCGCATTCTCCGAGGTCGGCCTAACTGTTCCGTTGGACACCGGGCTTGCTGGCTGGACCCTTCGCCACGAGCGTGAATATGGTCAGCCTTCGGTCCAGTCATTCTCAGCTCTTCGGCTGTCATATGTTGTTCAGCCCTTCGGTAGAATTCTCCCAGCGTGTCCGGGGGATCTTTGGAGAATTCATAAAACAAGTGCGAATCCCTCCGAAGGCCCCTCGTCATGGCGAGGATTCGGATTTCGGGACGAAAGTCCGGAACACTGAGGGCCTCTCTGTTGAACCTCTCGACATAGTCACGGATGGTCTCCCCGTTTCTTTGTGCTATGTCAAACATCTGGACGGGCATCTTCGCCGTCGGCTTGCTCCCAATGAACTGTTGGGTGAACGCTGTGGACAGCTCCTGGAACCCCCTGATGTTTCCGGGAGGCAGGGAATTGTACCAGGCAGTTGCTGGTCCTGCGAGGGTGACTTCAAAGCACTTGCAGAGTGTAGCATCATCAGCCCCGTGTAGCACCATGCTGCGTTTGTACTTTGTTAGGTGGGCCTGGGGATCAGTCCGGCCCTCATAGGTCTCTAGCTGAGGCAGCCTGAAGTCACTTGGCATGGCTGCCTCGACCACCGTTCGGGCGAAAGGAGTTTCATCTCCAGAGACAGTTTCAGTTAGCCTGCCCCAAACAGGCTTGCGTGCCACCTGCTGTTCCACTCTCTCCAGTCTCGCCAAGACTTTCTCCAGGAGGAGCGTGGCACTGGGCTCCTCTTCCTGGTATCGCCTCTTCGGAGAGCGACTTCGGTACCGAGGTGAGGGGGACGTTGCTTCTGGTGATAAACTTCTTCTAGACGGGACTTCGGGTCGTTTAGACCTTGCTCTTTCCGCCAGACGTGCCCCAAGGGGCAGGTTATCTGTCGAGGACTCTTCTCGTGGCTCCCCACTTCCCGAGCTATGATGGGTTGCCCTTGGGCTTTTCTCCCGAGGTCGTGCTGACGAGGTGGGTTTTTGGGCCTGGGCTGGTTGCGGCCATCTTCGGTCTATTTGTTGTGTCATTTCAGCCACAACAGACCTCTGAAAGTCTCTTAAAAAACCCATGGTGATGATAAGAGGGCGTTCCTCTTCAGGCAAGGAAGTCTCTGGGGGACTTTGTTCGGTAGCCGGTTGGGTCTCAGGCGCGGACGGGGACTTTGGGAGTCCTTTGTCCTTTGAACGCCGAGTTTCGACAACAGCTACGTGGGAGTGGGTTCCCACAGACGGCGCCAAGTGATGCCCCAAGGCATCTTCGCTTGTTGTCATGTTGACAGGTGGAGAGACTTCCTGAGTAGGCAAGCACCTGGAGCTCTGGTTTCCCAGCTGAGTGTGCCTGAAAAGCTCAAAGAAGAGGTTAGGAGGTCCCGGTTTGCTTTTCCGGGGAGGACCCTCCGACGCCCAAGTCAATTTTCTGAGTGAAAGTGGAGGAAGAACACTAAGGGATCAAACGTCTTGCCTGTTTTGTGTTTTCTCAGAGGGAGGAGAATGCCCCCCTTTGCCCAGTCCCCTTTCCTAGTATTTTTAGGGGTAGATGGTCCGTCCAGATCATGACACGTGTTCGGTCGGATTTGATCTATGCTTTTGGACCTAGGGGACAGGCAGCCGTTTGCAGCCTCCTTTAGCCTTGGACCCGGACAGGTTGTGTCAGGACTGGGGCGGCTGTTTTGGACCTAGGGGACAGGCAGCCGTTTGCAGCCTCCTTTAGCCTTGGACCCGGACAGGTTGTGTCAGGACTGGGGCGGCTGCGGCGTGTCAGTTCGCCATTCTGATGTGACGTGCAAGGCTTGCAGGCGACATGTCAGAGGCTCCTTAAATGCTCATACCGTACTCCCGAGGTCCCCTGGGTGAGGTCGCCCTTCGGTGCGTGCACCCTCTTCGGATTCCATCCGTCTTTCGGTGCGAGCACTTCCTTCGGGATCTATCCCATAGTTCTGGGAGTTCCCTTGATGGACACCTTCTTCGGGACTCACACCCATAGTTCGGGGATTCCCTTGTTCAGGTGCTTCTTGTTCGGGGAAAGATCCTCGGGGAAGATCCTCTTCGGGGCAGTCAGTTTGGCCCCTCGATGGAGACGGTGTTGTCCTCGGAATTCCTGACGAGCTAACCAACGTCTCGAGCTCATAGTGTTTGACTTCGCACCTTCCGAGGTCAGTGAAAAGATCCTCTCTTGGGTGATGTCAGACTTCTCGGCCAATATTCTGGCAGGGAGTTACTACCGAGGAGGCAATAGCCTTTGGCTATCATATGCGTAACTATTGTCGCAACCTCGTTTGGTCCTGACTTCATTAATGTGCCAAACTTTAGGGGTAAATGATTCTTTAATTCATGGGTAACGGTAAGTTTTCAAATTTGAAGGGGTTATTTATTTCTAATAATGATCGAACCTTAGGCAGTATATTCATAATTAATCCTTTTATTTTATCAAGCTCGAATTTCATTTGCTCGGAGTTGAGTTTGATAAGGTTTGGATCAATAGGGGCCTAAAGCCTCTTTTGCTCCCTCAATTTTACCAACTCAGACCTTTTACCCTCTAGATTTTAACTTGGTATGACTGGCCTATCAAACTTTGCAAGTTAGGATCTTTTACCCTTTGGTCCAATTAAATGAAGAATGTGTACTAAAATAAAAATAAAAAAATTGAAGGGCTAACTAAATCATTTATCTAATGGTTAACTCTTGTGAATAAATACGAAGAAGTCTTGACACAAACTTATAGTGAAGATAAGGGAAAGATGAGCAATCTCAAATACGAAACTGAAGCATTTGTGCTTATTGTTTGCTTACAAGAGTTAACCATTGGATAAATGATTTAGTTAACCATTCAGTTCTCCTTTTATTTTTATTTTAGTACAGATTCTCCATTTAACCGGGTTGTGTGGTAAAGTATCCCAGTTTACAAAGTTTGAGGGGCGAGTTGAACTGACTCAAAGTCTAGGGGATAAAAGGTCCGAGTTGAAAAAGTTCAGGGGGTAAAAGGGCTTTAGGCCAATCAATAAGGCTCAAGCTTGTCATTATGGGTTCAATACTTGACAGCCCCGGGCACAATTCTGAAGCGAGAGGTAGTCATTTAACAACAAACAAAAAGTTTGGTGGCAAGTTGGATAGAGACAAAAAGGTTAGAGGGCCAACTTTAGGGTTTAATCCTTCAATTTAAAGCCGAATTGATTCGCGAAGCTTTTGATCGACGCTACGCGTACTTGGCATTAAAAACAAGGGTTATTACAATTTACACCTGAGGTTTTAGATAATATCACTCTTTACCTATTTTATTTTAATAAAATACACTTTACTCTGTCTTTTTTACATTATTTAATAACAATTTTTTAAATTTTAATTTAAAATATATGGTAGTTGTGTATTAATAATTTCACTATGCATCATATTTTTATTATAGTTAACTTATATTTTAAGTTATCAATTTTTTTTTCTGTAAATGTAAAATAGTTTTTTTAATAGGGGTAAATGCAAGATAAGAGGTAAAATGTGTATTTTTGAAATAAGAGGGGTAAAATATAATATCATCTAAACCTTGGTAGGCAAACTGTAATTAATCCTAAAGACAAAGCACAAAGGCTCGCTTCAGACGCACACTTTACACTCTGGTTGCAGGCATAAATACGTCTGGGCTTTGCCCGAACTTCTACACTGGCGGAGCAAGATGGCCGGTTTTTTCTCTGCTGCTCGTTTGAGCTTCCTTCTTCCCTTCTTCTCTCTCCTCTTCCTCTCAAGTGCAACTCATTCAACCGCTGTCAAAGGTTCTCTCTCTCTGTCTCTTCCCACGTTCATTTTTGGGCTTTAAATTTGCTTGTTCTTCATTCTTCCTTGGCATTTCTTTTGCTCTTTTGTGAGGAAAAGGGAAACAATCGATTTGGGTTTTGATTTTGGCTTCGTTACTTTTCTGTGGTTTTAAACAGTAATAGATTGTAGGCACGTCATGGGTTTTGTCCGTGATTCTTTATGATGATTGTTTGGTGTCTTCTGCTCCTGGAAAGGGAAGGGGGTAAGAAAGCATTAGGAGAAGATCTGGGGCTGGGTTTTTATGATCGCTTGTTTTGTGCTTTGTTGCTAGGTGCAAGTAGAACAAAAGAGCAAATTATAAGCTGATAATTTTGTTCTTTTTTGTTTTCAATGTTAATTTTGAGTCCAAGTCTCTGAGCAGAGTTTGCATTGAGATGCCTTCAGGATGGTTCCATGGTTCCCATTTAGTAGATATACTAGCGGTTTCTGCCAGTACTGAATGCTGGAATAAGGAAGGACTAGTTGTCACCACTGGATTATTTTCTTCTTGATCAGTGAATATATTTTGCATACTTTTAGTGGCTGCAGGGTGCTAGCAGTGATGTCAAGTTATTTATGACTCAATAAAGCTAATTAATACTCCCCATGTGGAGGAGTGTTGATTATCCCTTTTAAGATATAACTATTCCATCAAGCTGACTATGATAGTTTTCTTTGTTCCTGAAATTTTGCTACGAGCTTCAACATATCTGAATGACGATTATAAAATTCTTTTTTGTAATGACTATTAGGTTTAAGGAAATAGGGTTCTAATTATGTTTGAGGAGCAATATTCGGTTGCTTGGTTGGTGATGGAATCGCACCTGGGATTCGGTTTTGTCATCTCAGTAATGGCCCAATGCTTTGTGATTTTTCCTACTTGCTATTTCTGGTACGCAACTTAGTAGTCATAAATCAACATCTTCCCTTCAATCGCTTCTGCAGTAGGTTTCATTGAAACTAGTTTGATTATTTATGTAACGTCAAAACCTACAATGCATTGTTTTCATGCTTCATGTTCACTACTTATGGTTATGGCAGTCCTTTGAAAATACATGATGTTATCTGAGGAACCACCTGCAATTTAATATATTCAAGCAGCATTGGCTATTTTTAACACAAGTTGAAGGGGATCTGGTCCTCCTTTGAACAATGGATTGTCAATTTCATTTCCCTTTTATGCATCTCTTGAAGGGGAGGGGTCGGTAGTGAACCACAAAGAACTGCTAATCTATAGAAATGGTATTTTCGTGGCTTATCACCTATGGTTGGACAGAATGGTTTACAAAATTCTGCTATTTCAGTATTATGAAACTCAGATTTTTTTTTTTAATTTTCTTATTGTTCTTCACTAAATTTTCTGTGTGGTGGGGTTTCTTTCCTTTTAGGAATTCTATATCTTGCTGTCTATCTATAGATTGCTGTTCAAAAGCCTAATGTACTAAGCAAGTTAACATATTCTGGATCTTTGCAGGTATCTCCTTGGGAAGTCCAGTTGTCAACATTACCTCAAGCCTTCCTGTACATCCATCTGTTACTGGTTCAAAAGATTTGGTATTGTGTTATAGAGTGAAAGTCTCTGGTCAAATGAGGCTGAAAATTGGGAGTTATGCTAGTGCACTTCGGGTGAATTTGACTATTTCAACTGCAATCCCAGAAAGGCTACATAGCAGAATTCATATTTGTTTTCATCGGTGAGTCTGGGTGCACTGGTTGCCTTGTTAATAAACAAACCAAATTGATATGCCATGCTTATAAAATTCTTATTCTGAAGGGCCCTTTTTATGTGAGCTTTTACTAACAAAATCATACAGGAATGCTTCACTTGGGCATTGTCAGTGCGAGAAGGATGATTGGAAGATAGTTCAAAAAGGCATATGGAAATCTGTTACTTCACCTTATGGGGATAAATACTTAGATGTGAAATTCATTGATGATGTTCCTGGTCCTATCACAGTTGCCCTTGAAGAAGGTGTGGATATCTCTCTCTCTTTCATTTTATAAGAGTATGCTTCTTGTGCTTTTGTTTCTGAATTCTTTTTTCTGTAATCAAATTCTTTAATGACTTTGCAGAGTATCAGGCATGGCGGCTATTGTTTCTCGTTTTGGGCGTTGCTTTACTGCTGTTTGCACCAATTGTCAGCAGATGGGTTCCTTTTTATTACAGCAGTTCGATGGCTGTAGGCATCTTTCTTGTCATTGTAATCCTCCTTTTTCAGGTACACAAATTTGATGCATTATCCTTATATCCAACTTCCTTTTCACTTAACAAACCTTGTGTGTTCTTTCCTTCTGCTTTTTGTTCTGATTTCACCCTTAATATTTGATGCGGCATTGTCTCCCTCACAGCTAGCTTCAACACCAAACACTTTGTTGCCTATGATTAAAAGAGAAACGAAGAAAGAAAATAATTTTGGTTTCTTGTAAGTGGTTCTGGATGTATACCCTGCTCTCTTTTCTAGAAAATATTTTCATTCTTGCTCTGTAGTTTTGATACTAGTAGGGGATAAACAGGAAAAGGGCATATTTATATATCATCTTGTTGTCCTATTGGTTAGAAACATTTCTTCTAAGTGTGGCATTTAAACCAGATACTCATTTAAATATATGTTGTCACTGAATACTTTGATATTTTCTAGAAGTTTTATATCTCTGAATACTAGAAAATTCAGCGTTTTCAAAGCTTAAAAGTATTTAGTTCTTCCATTTTCATGGAAAACTCATATGCTGCCTCTGGTCTGTCTCCAAGACCATACTGGTTCTTTCATATCTGCTTTCCTGAATGTATATCACCTTGTTTCTTATCAGAAGCTTACATATTGCATCTTTATATTTGCATGGCTGGAGCCTGAAAATTAGTCTTTCTTTCTCTTGAACCATGGAAATCAACTTGATAAACCATTGTTTGATGTTCTGTACTTTTTTTTTTTTGTTTTTCAATTTCTTTTGATGTGAGAACTATGTATAATCCGTTTGTGAGTTATTTAATGCAGGGAATGAAGTTATTGCCATTGGGAAGGAAGAATCTCTTCTATCTCACAATCTATGGATCCATTGTGAGTTTGTGTTTTCTTTACAACCAGCATTTTACTGAACCTTGAGAGCCCTTAATCTTATCTGATTTTCTTCGTGATTAAAAAGTCTCCATTAATTAATATATTTTGCAGCTTGGAGCTGGATCTTTTCTTTTGCATCAATTCTCGTTGATGGTCAGTTCAATTCTTGTCAATTTTGGGCTGAGCGAAGAGATGCATAATCCTGTAAGTTTTCTTACCACATTCCATCGCTAGCTGCTTTTACTTTCTTAGTTTGAATCTTTCTCCATTTCTTGCATTGCATGTTTTGTATGTTATTTTATTTTTTATATAATACTTGTGGCTTATTTAATAGGGACTGAGTTCAATGAGTCCCCATGCAATGGGACCAAGTAAACATGTCTAAGTGCATAATTTGTAAACTGAGCAATGCGCATGGTTACTTTCTCCTTGTTTGCAGGTTGCGATGTTTCTATTAGTTGGAATTATCCTATCAGGAGCTGCTTTGGGTTATTGGATCGTGAGAAAATATGTGATTTTAAAAGATGGGAGTGTCGATGCTGGTGTTGCACAATTTGTGAAGTGGGCAATGCGCATGGTGGCAGCGACCTTTATCTTCCAGGTATGATACAGATGTTCCTTTTGACTGTAAGCTGTTAACACAGAAGGCCTAACTTATAATTCTTGGATGTATTCTGTACTCTATTTCATTTTTGGTACACTGGGGAACAACATACTTTAACCTGTAAAGGTATTCCTTATGTGAATCCTATTAGGCCTAGTTGATCTGCTAAGATAAGAATTTGACTTGGGTTAATTTACAGAGCTTCAATCTTCATTCATTGGGCTGAAACCTTGGTTAATGAAATGGCAATCATCTTGAATCTGACCTGGAAGTAATTGCGGATTTTCTCCAGCAATTAGAAGCCTGTAAGTGTACGGTTTAGGAGAATTTGACAAATCTTGGATTCTGACACTTCTGACTCTGATTTAACTCTCTCTCTCTCTCTCTCTCTCTCTCTCTGCAGTTCACTTTCATCTATCAGTTGTGTTCCTAGTAAAATTTTTGCTTTCCTTGCTGATCCATGTATTTCTCCAGTATCTTGGTCAACTATCATCTTTTGGACATATTGTAGTTATGTTTTTGCCATTTATATGTACTTTGTATGTATTTGTGACAATTCTATGAACTTTCCAGAGCACACTCGATACTCTGCTTGCATTGGTAGTGTTGGCTGCTGGTTGTGCCGTCTCCTCGCTTCTCACTTCCTCAGTGCTGCATGGTCATATGTAAGTCATTATTTGGAAATACAACCATGGATCCAATCTTTATGTAAATTTATGCTTCTGGGAAGATGTTTATTGTCAGTTGCACACTTCTTTTTATTGTTTTTGCTTCTGTTCAATATGGCTATGATTCTGTCTGTAA
>SMDT01000870.1:0-129151 GCA_005392925.1 Aquilaria sinensis | reverse complement strand
GGGAGGAGTATCATACAGGCTTTCTTCGAAAAAAAGTCTAAGTATAGAATTTTTTCAGAGAGTCTGAATGCCAAGTATTCTTCAACTCTACTCCCTCAATGTTACCCAATTTAAAGACCCCTGGGCGGACTTCATCGATGACCAAATAGGGTCCACTCCAATTTGCCCGAAGTACCCCTTGCGATGGCCTTCTTTGTTCGAATTCGGCCTTCCGGAGAACAAGGTCTCCCTTTTTTATCTCCTTTTTCCTTACATGCAAATTGGCGGTGTGTGCTATTCGCTGCTGAAAGGCCTTTCTTCTTAACTCGGCCATTTCGCGATGTTCTTCGAGGAGGTCCAGTTTTGCTCTCAATCCAAGCTCATTTCCTCCTTCATCGAACACCTGTACTCTTACCGAGGGCTGCGTGACTTCAATGGGAATAATGGCCTCAGTCCCGTATACGAGCGAGAAGGGAGTCTCTCCCGTGGCTCTTCAGGGAGTCGTTCGGTAGCTCCATAGCACACTTGGAAGCTCTCCTGGCCATTTCCCTTTTGCCTCTTTTAGCCATTTTTTTAGACCATCTTTTATTGTTCTGTTAGATACCTCGACCTGCCCATTACTCTGAGGGTGAGCTACTGGGGCAAAATGTATCTTAACGTCAAGGTCCTCCATGAATTCCTGGAACCCCTTGTCCGTGAACTGAGTCCCGTTATCGGCCACTATTACTCTCGGAATGCCAAATCGGCATATAATATTCTTCCACACAAATCTCTGAGCGTCCTTCGCCGAGATTGATGTTAGTGGTTCTGCTTCTATCCACTTAGTGAAATAGTCCACTGCGACGATGCAAAATTTTACTCCGCCGGGGGCGTTTGGGAGAGGTCCGATGAGATCAATGCCCCACACGGCGAAGGGACAGGGATAGTCTGTTGCATTTATTTTTTCCGAGGGTAGCTTTTGGATTTTGGCGTGTCTTTGGCAGTTGTCGCATCTTCGGACGAACTGCCTTGCATCCTTCCTTAGGGTAGGCCAAAAATAACCTTGGCGGAGTATTACTCCTGCGAGGGCGTCTGTTCCTATATGGGAGCCACACATTCCTTCATGTACCTCTTCAAGTACTTTTTTGACGTCATCCTCGCCTATACATCTTTGTAGAGGAGTTGCGTACCCTTGTCTGTACAGTTCTTCTCCGATGAGGAAGTACCTTCCTGCACGCTTTCGGACTCTCGCGGCTTCTTTAGGATCCTCGGGAAGCTCTGAAGTTGCCAAATATCTCTTGAGGGAGATTTTCCATCCCTCCCCCGAGGTTTTTATGCACATTAACTCCGTGCTGGGGTGTTTTAGCACTTCGATGGGTTCCTTAGCTTTGGCCAAGGCATCCGCTTGAGTATTATCCCTTCGAGGCACGTTCTTTATGTGCACCGAGTTGAAATCCTCAATGAGTTTCTAAACGAGATCGTGATACCTAGCCAAAATTGGGTCCTTTGTTGCATATTCTCCCCTCGTCTGTCGGACTATTAGTTGTGAATCACTGTGGGCCACAAGGTTCTTCACACCTACTTTTTTGGCCATTTTCAGTCCGGCTATGAGGGCTTCGTATTCGGCAATGTTATTGGTAACATTGAAACTGAATTTGACTGCTTTAGAAGCTTCCATGCCTTCGGGACCCTGAAGGACTATTCCAGCTCCTTGATGTTCTGCGCCTGACACTCTATCGACGAAGAGCTTCCATTCTGGATCAATCTCTGTTTCACCTCCCGCGAGTGCTTCGATCTTTTCAATGTCAGGGATCTCGGCAATGAAGTCTGCAAGTGCCTGAGCCTTTATTGCCTTTCTAGGCTCGTAAGTAATGTCATACTCACCGAGCTCAATGCACCATTTTGAGAGTCTTCCCGAATGCTCCACTTTTTTCATCACATCTCGCAGGGGCAAATTACTTCGTATGGTGATGGCGTGTCCTTGGAAGTAGGGTCGTAATCTCCTACCTGCCAGTACTAACGCATAAATAGCTTTTTGGAGCAACGGATACCTCGTTTCGGCGCCATGTAGTGACTTGCTTACGTAATACACCGGCCATTGTTTCCCAACCTCTTCTTTCACTAAGACAGAACTTACCGTCTTTTCAGTGACTGCAAGGTAGAGGATGAGGGGTTCCCCCTCCCGTGGTTGTCGAAGTGTTGGGAGGCGAGTTAGATAACTCTTGAGCTCTTCCCAGGCCTTCTGGCATTCTGTATTCCATGGATGTTCCTGGATTCTGGAGGTACCACCTTCTTTGGAGACTTTGGTGAGTACTTTGAAGAACGGGCGACATCGGTCACCATACCTGGAGATGAATCTGCTTAGGGAGGTGATTCTCCCGGTAAGCCTCTGTATGTCTTTGATAGACGTAGGTGTTCGGAAATTCAGCAGGGCTTCCACTTTCTCAGGGTTTGCGTCTATTCCTCTTTCTGACACCATAAATCCGAGAAATTTTCCCGCGTTTACTCCGAACACACACTTTTCGGGATTAAGTCGAATGCCGAACTCTCGAAGTTGCTGGAAGGTTTCAGTCAAGTCGATGATATGATTACTGGGTACTTTGCTCTTGACTATCATGTCATCGACGTACACTTCCATGTTCCTACCGATCTGTTCGTCAAATACCTTGTTCATCAGTCTTTGATAGGTAGCTCCTGCATTTTTGAGCCCGAAAGGCATTCTGACGTAGCAGTAAGTACCTATCTCTGTGATGAATGCCGTTTTTTCCTCATCCTCGGGGTTCATTCGGATCTGATGATACCCGCTAAAGGCGTCGAGGAAGCTAAGCAGTCCGTACTCGGCAGTTGCGTCTACCAGCTGGTCTATGGCCGGTAATGGGTAGGAGTCTTTTGGACAAGCATCGTTTAAATTTCGGAAGTCGATGCACATCCGAAGCTTTTCACTACCCTCCTTTGTGGCTATAACCACATTGCTGAGCCATTCGGGGTATTCCCCTTCGGCCAGTTTCTTCCCAATTCGGGTGTTTCGGCCGGGGATCAATTCTACATCTTCTGTTTCTATTTTTTCGAGGCTTTCCGTTTCTTCTGCCGTTGCCTTTTCATCTATCAGGACCTTTTTTCCTTCTGCCTTCTCATCCATCAGGATCTTTTTTCCTTCTGTCGAAGTCTGTACCTGGATCTTGGGTGGGCTTTGCCTGGCCCTCGTGAAAACTTTTCTAACCTCGGCTTGATCAATGAAGATTTCAGCATCTCCGTCTTCGGTGGCGAAGGTGACCGTCAGGTACTTTACATCTGGCCGAATGTGAAAATTGCCCTGAGTCTGCCTTCCCAGAATGGCGTTATATGCGGACGGTACATCAATGACTATAAATCTTGTCCGGCCGGAGGCGACTAAGTCTTCTTTGCTTTTGGAGGAGACCCCTTTCAGCATCACAGGTAGGTCGATATACCCAAGGACTGGGAGTTCAGATGGTCCGACGCCGAAGGTGGGTGAACTGACTGGGCTAAGGTCACTTTTTGAGATGCCTATTTTGCCCAATAGATGAGAAAAAATGACGTCGGCGTTCGAGCCGTCATCGAGGAGCACTCTTTTGACGTCCCAGTTCCCTATTCTTGCCATGATAAGGAGGGGGTCGTCGTGAGGGAATTTTACTTCAGACCCATCCCTACGGGTGAGCCTTTGCGAGGTGCTTCCGTACTCCATGATGGAGACTTCTCTCATCTTTCTTTTTCTTTCGGCCGAGGGCATCCCAGTAGTGATGGTTTGGATGATCCCTGCCGAGGGTGGCAGACTTTTCCGGGGACTTCGGTCCCGCCGTCTGTCTGAGTCATACTCTTCATCATCTGCTCTCCTCGGCTCCTCTTTTCCCTCTTTCGGAGAGGGCATCCGCAGATATCGCCGAAGTTGTCCCTGTTTGATCAGGGACTCGATGTACTTCTTCAGCTGGTAACAGGCTTCAGTGTCATGGCCATGCTCCCGGTGAAATTGACAGAATTTTTTCATATTCCTTTTATTCTCCGGGGCCATGGCCTTTGGCCTTGGGACTGTGGTCCCTCGCCTTTCTAGGGCCATCAGAATGCTAGCTCTGGTGGTGTTCAGGGGAGTAAATGCTGCGGATGGCCTTTTTGCTCTTTGCCTGCGGGACCGTTCTCCCTCATTCTGCTGACGTGGCTGGTGGCCAGGCCCTTCGGTGCGAACGTGTTCTGCCCTAGGTCCTCCCATTCTGAGTTCTTCGGCCGTCATGTATTGTTCGGCTCTTTTGTAAAATTCCCCAAGAATTTCTGGGGGATCTTTGGAGAACTCGTAGAACAGTTGGGAGTCCCTCCGCAGTCCTCTGACCATTGCCAGGATGCGTATTTCCGGTCGAAAGTCTGGTACGCTCAGTGCTTCTCGGTTGAATCTTTCAACATAATCGCGGATGGTCTCCCATCCTTTCTGAGCAACGTCAAACATTTGTACTGGCATTTTGGCAGTCGGTCTACTGCCAATAAACTGTTGGGTGAAAGCAGTAGATAGTTCTTGGAAGCTTAATAAACTTCCTTGGGGCAAAGAGCCATACCATGCTGTTGCTGGTCCTGAGAGCGTCACCTCAAAGCATTTGCAGAGTGTGGCGTCGTCCGCGCCATGGAGCACCATACTTCGCTTATACTTTATTAGATGTGCCTGGGGATCACTTCGCCCGTCATACATTTCCGGACGAGGAACCCTGAAATCACTGGGCATAGGCGCCTCTACTACCTCGCGTACGAAAGACGACTCCTCTCCGATGTAGGAGTCTAACAACCGGGACCAGACTGGTTTTCGGGAGATCTGCTTCTCAACCTTTTCCAGCCTTCCCAGGATCCTTTCCATGAGGGCGGCAGTGCTGGTTCCTTCCTGTCGTCGTGTGTTTGCTGGTAGTGGTGAGTTTCTCCTTTGCCTTGGGGAACGACTCCGACGAGGGGGAGAAGGGGACCTCGAGTAAGGGGAAACGCTCTGTCGACAGGAGGCCCTGGTCTCTTTTGGGGCTCCCCATCTAGCGGAGCGCGTCTCGACGGGTTCACCATCTGTTGAATACGCGTCAAGGGAGTCTCCACTTCCTGAACTCCGGTGAGCAGACCGCGAACTCCTCTCCCGACGGATGGTCGAGGGTGAGGCTCTTTGAGTGGGTGGAGGTTGGGGCAACCTCTGATCCAGCTGCTGAGTGATTTCGGCAACGATAGAATGCTGGAAATCCCGTAGGAAGCTCATTGTTACCGTTACAGGACGGTCGTCCTCCATCATGGAAGTTTCTGCCACAGGCAGAGAGGTCGCCTGTTGAGTCTCAGGTGCAAGGGGGGGTCTTGAAATCCCTTTGTCCTTCGAGCACCGAGTCTCCACGACGGCGACATGGGATAAAGTTCCCACAGACGGCGCCAATTGATGGCCTGCAGCGGCTTCATCATGTGTCATGGTATGAGTAGGGAGAACTTCTGATGGAGGAAGGTACTTTGAGAGGAGATTCCCCAGCTGAGGACGCCTGAAATACTTCAGAAAACACAGGTTAGGAGGTCCCCGGTGTATATTTCTGGGGAGGAGCCTCCGACGCCCAAGTCAGTATTTTCAGATAACTGGATTATGTGCCCTTTTGTGTATTCAAAGAGAACTTTTTATCTTACCCCCCTTTTAGGATGCTTTCTGTGTATTTTATATAGGGGGCGTGCAGAAACCGTTCCCCTCTTGTGGTCCTCCCAGATTATGACACGTGTCCGGCGGGATCCGATCCCTGCTTTTCTGGGAGCGAAGGGACGTTTATCCCAGCCAACGTCGCTGAGCTGACAGCCTAGTCATTCTGAGGGCGCCGTCTCGAGGAGTCCCTCTGATGGCGTGTCTCAGAGGTAGCGTGTCAGAATGTACTTGGGGGACGACTTTATGGAGAGGTGTCAGAGGCTTCTTAAATGCTTTGTTCGTACTTTCCGAGGTTACTCTAACATCTCGGGGCACATATTTCCCGAGGGTGGTTCCTCCGAGGGGTACTTCTGTTTCCGAAGAGGGCTCAACCGCTCTACCGAGGTTGGTCCTTCCACTGCCTAAGAGAGCGAACTCCCTACACTGGGTCATGGGGATCATTTATCCTTCCGACCTCGGCTGGCAGTTTCCCTTTGGCGAAGTCAGTACTCCATCAAGTTTGGGAGCTCGGCCATTGATGACAACTTCGGCGATCATATGCAACCTTCCAGAGGGCCGGTACCTCGGCTATCAATGTTGAAAGCATGCCTTGTTGGCTTTGTATGCGCACTCAAAGAAAAACATGCAAATAAACTTGGAGAAGCATGAAATTGGATGCATGTGCAAGAAATGGCTTATAAGGAATTTATGTGCATGTATGTGAATCAATGCATGCCTAAGCACTAGTTTGCATTTAAAGGCCTTAAGTGATTATGTGCACTAGTGAACACCAAAACACATAAGCATGCGAAGCATATGCATAAAAATAAGTTTTAAAACGTAAGTTGGTGTTTTGGTTGCCATGCATAATCTTGGCTAAGCTTGGTAAAGACCATGAAATGAACACAAAGAAATCCACATAGGTGCTTGCTTGTTCTGAGAGCACTAGAACTTAACCTTTAATAAGAACACAACGAGCTAGTACCAGTAAGTATCCTGGGGTTCATGCCCATAAGTCTTAGTAAGAAATAAAAGCCCCTTATGTGAATTAAAATCTTCTGCTGAATGCTTTAAACAATCAAGCCCGAATGGGCCAGGGGCAGTTTAGGGCACGACAAGAGTATCATGATGCTAAATTTGGTGTATCAAGCAAATATCTAAAAATCATTTTACGACTTTCAAGTGTGTTTCCTTAGGACATGATTGAAAATGAGCACACATGCAGACGGCAAACAATATATCCATTTTACTTGCGATCAAGTGAAGCAAAGAACCTATTATGCTCCTATAAAGTTTTTGACCAATAGGCTTGCCATTTTCATCCTCATCAAGTTTAGTTATGGCACTCATTAAAATGGAACTAGGTTTAGCATTTGAGTAGCCAAACCTCTTGAGTAGCTCTCTTGTATACCTTATTCAATAGCTCTCTTGTGTACTTAGCTTGGTTGATGAAAATACCTTCCTTACATTGTTTGATTTGAAGGCAAGAAGGTAAGCTCACTCATCATGCTCATCTCAAATTCACCTTGCATTAACTTAGAAAACTCTTCACACAAAAATTCATTAGTAGCATAAAATATAGTTTCATCTATATATATTTTCACAAACAACATGGTATCCTTGAAATGGTTAATAAAAATAGTAGTATCTGCTTTATCTTTAACAAGCCCTTGATCGATCAAGAATTTATTCAATCTATCATATCAAGCTCTATGTACTTTTTTCAACAAAAAAAAGCCTTTTTTTAAGTTAAAAACATGATTTGGAAATTTTATATCTTTAAAACTTAGGGCTCGTGAAACATAAACTTCATTTTTCATAAAACCATTTCAAAAGGCACTTTTCACATCTATTTGAAAAATTTTAGTCTCCATATAGCAGGTAAAGGTACAAAGCATTTTAATAGCTTCTAATATTGTAACGGGTGCAAAGGTTTCTTCAAAATTAACACCTTTTTTTTTACTATAACCCTTTACAACAAGTTTTGTCTTGTTTCTAGTAACAACACCATTTTCACCAATCTTGTTTTTAAAAACCCATTTTATCCCTGTAATGGAGTGATCTTTTGACTTAGGCACTAGTTCTCAAACCTTATTTCTACAAAATTGGTTTAGTTCCTTTGGTATAGCCAAAATCCAATTTTCATATGCAAGGGCTTCATTAGTGTTTTAGGTTCTATTTGAGATAAGAAGGCATAGTAACTAAAAATATTTCTCAAGGTGGATCTAGTCACAATACATCTTAAAGCATCACCTACTATAAGGTGTTTTTAGATGACTAGATTTTTACTTGAATTTTCAGTCACCAGGCAATCCTCACTGAGAGTGTTCTTCTTGTTAAGGGTGTTGCTCCTTAGATTGATTTGGGTTGTCATGTGAAGGCTCTTAAGGCTTATCTTTTTTTTTTTTTTCACCTTGGGTATCCTCTACTGTATCATTGGGATCGTTTCTCTCAAAGGTTTTATCTTTAGGAGGAATATGAGAGATTCCCTCCTCATTATGATTAGTCTATTTTTATGAGCATTTTCTACATTATTATTGTCACTACAACAATCTCTTCTAAAATTATTGTTAGCATGTTCAAATACAACATGAATAGATTCTTTAATCACAAGAGTTCTTTTATTAAAGACTCTAAATACCTTGCTTTTACTAGAGTACCCAACAAATATAGCTTCATCACTCTTTGAATCAAACTTATCAAGATTATCTTTTCGATTATTCAAAACAAAACGCTTGCACCTAAATTCATAAAAATATAAAATATTTGGCTTCTTACATTTCCATAGTTCATATGGTGTTTTGTTGAGCATAGGTCTAATTAATGCTCTATTCATTATGTAACATGTAGAGTTTGTAGATTTGACCCATAAATACTTTGGCAAACCACTTGTATACAACATAGTTCTAGCCGTCTCCTCAAAAGTTCTATTTTTTCTTTCTATAACACCATTTTGTTCAAGAGTTCTAAGAACCAAAAAATTATGAGAGATGCTACTAGAGTTACAAAATAAAGTCATGTCAAGATTAATGAACTCTTTACCACAATCACTACTATAGAACTAATGCATGAACCTTTTTCTTTTTGAATTTTATGTGCAAATAAAATGAACACACAACAGGTATCACTTTTATGAACAAGAAAGAATACTGAAGTAAATCTAGAATAGTCAGCAACAATCACAAAACAATATTGCTTTCCTTCTAAACTTCTAGTTTTAATAGGTTAAAACAAGTCCATGTGAAGTAGTTGGAGAGGCTTAGAAGTTGAAACACAATTTTATGATTTTAAAGAAACCTTGCTTTGTTTTCCTTTCATGCAAGCATCACACACTTTATGTTTTTCAAACTTCATTTTGGGTAAACCTCTAACCAAATTACTTTTCACATGTTTTGAAATTGTGTGCATGCTAGCATGACCAAATCTTCTATGGCATAGCTAACTATCATCCTTGTTTGTGGCCATTAGACATTTCACATTGAAAAGAAGACAACTCATTCAAATCAATTACATAAAAATTTCTGTCTTTTACCAATGAACTTACTTTGATTGGAAGCAACGTCAATCACTTGGCATACAAGAGCTTCAAATATGACTCTTTAACATTTATCATACAATTAACTAATACTAAGCAAGTTATGCTTCAATCCATTAGCAAACAACATATATTGTCAATAGAAAAGAAGTTTTCCTTACCAACCTTACCAATATCAATGATGGTACCTTTGCTATTATCTCAAAATGAGACAGTTCTTCATTTTTTTGGCTTGAGGCTTAAGAATTGACACTTGTCACTAGTCATATCTCTTGAGTATCCACTATCCAAGTACCAAGTCTCCTTTCTTACCTCCTACAAATGAGCAATCACCTGTTGGATTTTGGTACCTAGATTTTCTTGGGTCTTCTAATGTTAGTCATAACCTTTGCTCCCTTAGGAACCCAAATCATCTTATAGCCAATTCATACCTTTGGTTTCTTGGTTATGCAATCAAATGCATAATGACCCTTCTAACCACATGCATGACAAGTTGTGAATGGGCTATACATGGTTGATGATGCACCCTAAACGTATTTCAAAATTATTGTTTCCTTAACTAAGGGATTATAACCTATATTGGCCTTTTCATAAACACCATTTTGAGATCTAAGTAATAAATTAAGTTTTTCTTTTCCCTTCACAAATCTAGACAAACATTGTGTGAGATAAGAGTTTTTCTTTATTAGTTGATGTCTCTCTATAGTTAAAGAAGCATTTAAAGCTTTCAATTCACCTAGTTGTTTAGCAAGTTTTTAGGAATCCTTGAAAGGAGCATTGAAAGCATTTTTCAATTCTAAATATTTGCTATGTATGGACATGTGTGAGCTAGATCAGTCACTTGAGTAGTTCTTTAACTTATCTTCCTTTATTGCCATGAGGAATAGGTTAGAGTAACTTTGACTTGTTGAGGAGACTTCATCCTCAAATATGAGCAACAAAAGATTAGCTTGATCACTTGTGTCATTGGATGAAGATGATCCTTCATTTGATGATGAATCACTTATACTCCAAGACGTCATGGCTCTTCCATTTTTCTTCTTTAAGCTTTTCTTGTACTTGTTGAGCTTCTTTTTTTTTAATAGACAATCAAAATTGTAGATGTTCAAGCTCATTGCAATTGTAGCGAATGACTTCATCTTTCTTCTTTGAGTGTTCTCCCTTGTTTTTTTCATGTTTATTCTTGTTGAAGTTCTTGTTTCTTGACTTCTTGAACATCTTGCTAAACTTTCTTTCTAGGAGGGCCGTATTAATTTCTTTATCTTCACTTGATGATGAGTTGTCCTATTGAGTCTTCAAGGCATTGACTTGCTCTTTTTAATGAAATTTTCCTCAACTTACTCTTTCATCTCACATGTTAACAATTTTATACAGAGGTCATCCACATGCATGGTTTTCATGATTCATCTTTCATTTATGGAAGCAACTATGCTTTTCCACTAGGGAGCCAAGCACCACATGATTTTTCTTACTAACTCCTTGTTTGTATACTCTTTCCCAAGCAACTTAGGTGGTGTGAGGATTTCATTGAATCTCCTAAACATGTCTTGGATGCTTTCATTTGGCTCCATGGTGAACAATTCATATGCCCTCACAAGCATATGCATCTTGGTGTCCTTTACTTGTGTGGATCCTTCATATGTCACTATTGGCTTGCTCCATATGGCCATAGCATTTCCACAAGAACATACAAAATTGAATACATTGGTGGTTAGTGCACAATATAAAATTCTCATAGCCTTTGCATTCATAGTGCACATAAGATCATCCTCCAGCTCATATCCTACTAGTCAATCTTTTGGCACTTGGTTCCTTTCAACCAATTTTGTAGGAATTCTAACAATATCCTTAATGATCCTCTATAGAGCATAATTCATTGCTTGGATATGAATCTCCATTCTAGTTTTTCACCAACTATAATTTGTAAAGTCAAAAAATGATCGCCTAGATAAATTTTGTCCCTCAGGATGCATAGTAGATGTTCCCATAGATATTTTACCTTAAAAATCATTAGATTTTGTCAAAACACAACCACTATTTTTTATATAAATTGTTGGCCTGAGTGCAATGAAGTGGACGGGTGAATGAGTTTTTAAACTCTTAAACCAAAAAATGCAATTTATAGAGCACAAATAAACCTATTCTAACTACGAAATAACTACTACAATGATTCTAAATTTTATTTTGAAAGCATGTTTTGAAGAGTTTTTTAAAACAAACAACTTCAACCAATGTAAGAACACAAATCACTAAGTAATGATCAAGCTAGTAAAAGGAGCGAAGCCTGCACACAAAGACTTTTATAGATGTTTGGTTTTTCCTCTTGATAGCCTACTCCTCCCCTCAAGTTCACCACTAGAGAGCTTTATTCTCCACTATGAAGTTAAAGAGTACACAAGATCACACACTCATTTGGTAACTCTCTCCAACATTAATAGTCGCTAGTTTTCCTAAATGGTAACTAGGATTTTTTTATCTTTCTAATGATGAATTCTATTTTCTAGATGGCAAGAGATCTTTCCAATGAAATCCCTGATATTTTTATACTCTAAAGGATAAAAATGAGACATTGAAGACCATTGGGATGACCAGAAAAGCCCCCTAAAATTTTGGTGAATTTTGCTATCAAATTTGACAAGAAATTTCCTTTGTCACCTAGTTTCATCCGGGCGACAAATTTCACTCTGGTGAAATTCTAGTCTTGTATTGTCACCTAAGATATGGTCTCCAATGGCTAGATTGAAAATTAATGAGTTGTCAATACCTAACCCACGTTACAATTTGATGCGGCATGAATTTAAAATGAAATTTCAATGATTTTCTGGACTAGGGAATCATGAGCCAGCATTGTTTGAAGCATTCAACTGCTGAAAAAATTTCACTCATGTCATTTTCTTCACTTTCTTGTCTAAAACCAAATTAGTTTCAAGCTGGAAAAACTATTCCAAATTCAATAGGTTGAAAGCTTTCACTCTGTTTAAACTACATCTCTAGGATTTTTTAACCTCCAATCTTCCATACTTTAACATTTATTTCTCCAACTTGGTTTTTTCTTTCAAAACCAATAGTTGAATCAACCAAAACATTTGAAATATAATTGAAAATCATTTTTCCTTTCATTAATCTACATTTTATTAGCAAGAACTAAAGCATAAATCTTTAAAGATGGAGTTGAACCATATAAATCAAATATATTTTATAATCATCAAAATCAAAGAAACATGAGTTGTGAGTGGAACAAATCCAACAAGAAATGAGAATAAAACTGTGGCTGTGATTGCAATGTTGATGGTACCAACACAGCTTAGAAAATTAGTACCCCAAGAAGTAGAATACTTGTGGGGGGTTGAAGCTCAAATGAATGAGCTACACTGGTAACTCCAATGGATGCCAGGCTTTTCGAGAGAGGTTGACAGGAGGCAGGCAAATGACTAATGCTCTCGCCAATGCGTCATGGAGATTACAGTCATTGCTTATGATCTTGAGGACATGGTGGACATTTTCTGCCTTTAGATTGTGTCCAAGAGGAAAGTAAGGTGTGCAAATCTTTAAATGCACAAAGAATATTTTGGAGGCTTCTTAATTTCACTCTGGGACTTTTAAATTTACTATAAATTTGTGGGATTAGAGGAGCATGCCACAGTTGAGTTGACGGCTAGGGAAAGGCACAAAAAATAGCAAGTGGAAAAGATGAAGAATTGGGTCCAAGTCTTGCAAAATATCTCAACCCATTCATTAAGGCATTTTTCCTGTTTTTTTACCTCTTGGCCCTCAAGTTCTATTTTGTTTCACTTTAGCCATTATACTTACAGTAGAACTATTAGTTCTTAGTCCTACAGACTATTTTTTTGCCTCCAATGCTTAGCCTCTTAGACACATGAGCCACTTAAAACATAAATGATTTATTTGAACACTTAGTGAATTGTTTGCATTTTTTCTTCAAACGGTGGTTCTAATAGCTAGAATAACTTATGGTCTTAACTTAATTAGAAAAAAAATCCTTACATGACCTTAATTCCATCATAATTACAGTCATGCCATTTATTTGGGTAAAAATTGCCATTTTGCCTTTAGGACTTTTAGGTGCCAAATCACAGCTAGGAACTTATCTATACTTTACTTTACTTAATTTGTTTTTTTTTGGGTTAATAACAATTTAATTTGAGGCATTTAAGTAAAAACACTTAAATGAAAAAAATTTACTAGGTGAAAACCAGTCATTGACTAGGAGAGTTGTCACATCCTCCATTCCTTCAAAAATTTGGTCCCCCAAATTCTAACTCAACATAGCAAACTCACTTGGATATTGCTTTTTCATATCTTTCTTTGTCTCCCAAGTGGCCTCATCCTCACTTTGGTTAGACAATAGTACCTTGACCATTGGAATCCACTTTGTTCCTAGTTTCTAGACTTAATAATTAAGAAACCTAATGGGGTACTTTCCATAATTTAGATCTTCCTTTATTAGTATGATGAATGCGGCTAACTCTTGCCCGAAGTTCACAATGAATTTTCTTAAGGAACTTACACATAAGACATTGTGAATATGGGTCAAACTTGGTGGCAATGCTAACCAATAGGCTACTTTCCCCACCCTTTCAAGGATTTTGAAAGGATCAATGTATCTTAGAGCCAACTTAGCCTTTTGCCTCAACATAGCCACACCCTTCATCGAGGAAACCTTAAGGAAAACATTGTCTTCTACATCGAACTCCAATTCTTTCCTTTGCACATTGGCATGCTTGGCTTGCCAGTTTGAAGCAACCATGATCCTTGCTTGGATCAACTTAATTTTTGTCATGTTCTCGATAATGATTTCTAGGCCAAAACTAACTTTATCTGCCTTATTCGCCCAAATATGAGGTGTTACACACTTATGCCCTTATAGAGCTTTGGCGGGCACCATCTTAATGGATTTTTGGTAGTTATTATTATTAGAAAATTCAATAAATGGTATGTGTTAGTCAGAATACCCTCTAAAATCTATCATACAACTTCTCAGCATGTCCTCTGAGGTTTGGATTACCAGCTTAGTTTGCCCATTTGTCTGAGGGTGATAACTAGCACTTAGGCTTACAGTGGAATGCATAGCCTTTCAAAGGAATTCTAGAACCTTGGGAAAAAATAGGGTTTTATATAAGATATAATCTAATCAGGAATCTCATGAAGTCTTTCCACTTCCCGGATATATAGTTTGGCTATCCTCTCCATGGTGTAAATAATCTTAATTAGTATAAAGTGTGCAGAATTTTGTCAACCTTGCCACCACCACAAAAATTAAATCATGTTGACCTCTTGTATTGGGTAACCCAACACAAAAGTCCATGATGATGGATCCCCACTTTCTTTCTAGGAGGGGTAAACTTTGCAACATTCCTAATGCCTTCTGGTGTTCTGCCTTCACTATTTGACAAGTAAGGCACTTAGACACATATTCATATATGTCCCTCTTAAAATTTGGACACTAGAAATGAGTCCTAAGGTCATGGTACATCTTATTCACACCTGGGTGAACATTAAGCTTACCCAGATTCACCTCTTCCAACACTTGTTGCTTTAGGTCACTTGGCACACAGAGCTGGTCATCGTAGTAAAGCAACTCATCCTTGTACTGAAATTTTTTAAGCACAGTACCATGTCTTTCTTCCTCAGAAACTTTTTTCAAGTTCTGGTCCTTGTCTTGAGCTTCTTTAACCTTAGCTAGCTACACTGACTAAATCTTAAGGACAATGACTTGAGCCATTTCCCAGTCTCACAAAGTTTCAAACAGGCCTAAGAAATGTTCCACATTGGAACCTTTTGAGGTAGTAGCCACTTGATCCTTAGAAAGAATCACCCTAGAATACTAATGGCTTAAGGCATCGGCAACCACATTTTGAGAAATCATAACCCTTGATATACTCAATCTACCTTATCTGCCTCATGTTCAAGTCTTTCTAGGTGAATAAATACTTTAGACTTTTATGGTCTATAAAGATCTTAAAGGACCTTCCCATAAGGTAGTGCCTCTAGAGCTTTAAGGCAAACATAACGACTGTAAACTCAAGATCATGCACCAGGAAGTTTAATTCATTAGGCCTTAATTGCCTAGACCTATACGCAACCATTTGCTTATCCTGCATCAACACAAATCCTAATCTTGCCCCAGATGCATTAATATGAACTATAAAAGTCTTATGTGGATATGGTATGATGAAGATAAGAGCAGAATTTAACCTTTTCTTAAGCCCCTAGGAAGTTTCTTCACACTTAGAAGTCCAAATGAAATTGTGTGCCATCTTTGTCATGGCTGTCAATGGTGAAGCTATCATAGAGAATTTGTCAATGAACCTTCTATGATAACTTACCAACCACAAAAAACTTCAAATTTCACTTACAGTGGTTGGATGTTTCTACTCCACCACTGCCTTTACCTATTTTGGGTCAACACTTAGTCCTTGAGCATTTATGATATGCCCAATGAATGGAATTTCATTTCCCTAGAATTGGCACTCGAATAGTTTTGCATAATAATGATTGTCTTTACACACGTTCAAAACTATCTTTAAATGTTCCTCATGTTCTTGGGGATCCTTAGAGTACACTAATATATCATCAATAAACACTTCAACAAATTGATCTAGGTCGGGACTAAAAATTCTATTCATGGCATCCATGAACATTACTAGAGCATTTGTCACTCCAATAGGCATAACCGTCTACTCATAATGCCTATACCTAGTCCTGAATGTAGTCTTTAGGATATCTTCTTCCTTTATGCTTATCTAGAAGTATCCAGAACTTAGGTTTTTTTAGAAAAGACCTTTGACCTTTTTAACCTATCAAACAAGTCATCAATCATCAGCAATGGAAATTTTTTCTTTCCAATTATTGCATTTAGTTTCCTATAGTTTATACATAAGCATAAGGTTCTATTTTTCTTTTTCATAAACAATACTAGAGCACCCCATGGAGAAACATTTGGTCTTATAAAGCCTTTTCAAGAAGCTCTTCTAATTGCTCTTTCAGTTCATCCATTTCAGGTGCTGACATCTAATACTGAGGTAAAGAAATTAGTTCTACCCTAGACTGTAAGTGTATGGAGAATTCAATATCTCTCTGTGGAGGTAACCCTGGAAGGCCTAGATGAAGTACTTCTAAAAGCAAATTGGCTGTCAGGATTTCATTAAGCTACTTCTCGACAACCACCCTATTCACTGAGTAGTATCATTCTTCATTCACAATAGGAATGAGCTCCATCAACTAGAGGTGCAATCTCCTGGCATTACTTGCCAAACTACCTGTGCAAGTCACACTTACCCTTGAGGCATCCTTAAAGGTGATTTTACAACCTCCACAGTCAATCGGGGCCTTATGCCTACTTAACCAATCTATCCCAAGAATAGCATCATATGGGATCGAGGCTATAACCCAAAGGTCACACAAAAACCTAAGACCCTTTAACTCAAAAGGATTCCCCTTAACCATTTCATTAGTAAAGATGATGTTCTTCCCCACAGTTTTACTCATCCATCAAAGTTCAATGCATGCCCAACCTAACAACCATGCTCAAAGAAATGACAGAAATTGTAGGACCAGTATCAAACAAAATCTAAATACTACTATCTTGAATATTAAAGTTACCTTGCATAGCTATCGACTTCTTGGGTGCTTGGCCCGTAAAAAACATGTGGTTGCACAATGGCTCCAATGGGTGCATTTTTTACTCTTAAGGCTCTAGCCTTTTTTTGACCTTGTTCTTGCCTAATCCTTGGGCATGCCCAAGCCCAATATCTGGGCTGGTGACAGTAATTATACAGGTCAGTCCTAAGGGTGCAAGGTTTGTTACAATGGAATTTCTAACACTTTGGGTAACGACCTTTCCGATTCTTCTTGCCTTTCTTGGAGGAACTTTGGTCTCCTGCTAGGTTAGGACTCTTGCCCAATAATCTAGAGTGCATCAGGACCTTTGGCACAATGGCCTTATCTTTGGATTTCACTTCCATCAACTTTTTTTCTAAAGCCAAGGCCTTTTAAACGGCCTCATGATGGGTCCAAACCCCAAAAACCACCAAGAAGCTCCTTAATTCTACTTTAAGTCCATGAACAAATTTATTTGGCTTTAGTTCACCCTTCCTGGCCATATAAGGAGCATATTGGAAAGGAGAGCTAAATTTCCTTTCATAATCATGGGCTGTCATATTCCTTTGAACTGACTCATCAAATTCTATCTTTGTTTTATCTTGGGCCGCCTCACTATTGACTTAATTCTGAAATTTCTTCTCAAATTTGATGCAATCAAGTTTCTTTGGCCTTTGCCCAGGTCGGGCCTCATTAAAAGACTTTAGCCTTTCCATGACATCTTTCCACCTCAAGCATGCCTTGCCTCCTAAGAAGAAAAGTACTAAATCCATTTTAGCCTTGTCATCCAACTTCATTTTCTCAAAATTTTCATTAATTTGGTACAACCAACCTTCTGCCACATCAAGATCACCTATGCCATTAAACTTGGGAATGTTATGGTCTTCACATATAGAGAAAAGTCCCACATGGTCCAGAATAATGGGCCTTTTCCTTCTCTTATGGGGGTGGAAATCTTTATCATCCACCTCTTCACTATCATCTTCATTGTCTAGAACATGCTCTTCACCTTGCACTTTCCCTTGGAGTTAAGGATTTCTCCCTTGACCTTGGTGCATCGGCAGGCCTTGGTGCATTTCGACCCTTACCCCATTAGGGTCCACCAAGGTCTCTTCTTCATTTAGAGGTTGAGCATGTTTCTCAAGTAGGATAGCCATACCTTGTAGCATCCGATCTATGGAATCATAAAGCCTATGCAACAAAGCCACCATTAATTTTATATCCACCCCATTGAGGTCACTACTTCCCTCACCAAGAAACTGAGCTTTAACATTAACACCTGACCAAGTGTTCACTATGATACCTACAATCAAAGCGAGAAGACCACACCTAGAGTAACTTATAAGTAGTACTAACTACACTTAGTGCAAGGAACACATAGATCTTAGTTCACTTATCACCTCTACTTGGACCATTGACTTGCTTTGATACCAAACTATGATGGAGCAGGGTCTCAGTGCCTTGAATTACTTAACTTGTTAGCTCTTAGGGACTATGACCCCACTTAATTATTATTGGCTTACTATTACTCGTAGGTAAATTAAAAGCATTTACTTGTAACTAGTTACTTAGCCTATCCTGCAAGAAGATATGCATGTGTTTATCCTAGCAATTCAAAATAAATATGTAAATAAATTAAAGAAAACATCACTCAAGCAATCCTTTTAAAACATAATTAAAATATGCCAATACAATAAAGTACTAGTACTTCATCTTAAAGTAATAGTTAGTTCACTCTCTTTAACACTATCATGCACCCAAGAAGAACTCAATGGTCTTACACCACAATGTATTCTAATAGAGGCAATACCTTAGTACACAAGATGCATATATACAAGGCAAAATACTGCTAAGATCATCTACTTGAGCTCCTACCTTTGAGCTATCAAGCTCCATATGCAAAGCCCTCACTTGTCCTTATGTAGCACTTAGCCATTAACTGTAAAAGCATAAACACTTACTTAGTACAAAACTTATCTCTTAATCAACCTTAGAATCTCAATGAGTCAAGTAAATGAGTACTTGGAAAGACGTAGCCCACAACTATCGTCTAAGTTGTTACACTCAATGTTAGATCATACACAACAAACTTAAGGGAGTGAGTACATGATTGTACTCAGTAAGGGTCCCTTGGGATACTTGCAAAGAAGATAACAAGCAAGCTTGAAAATATGACATACAACCAAGCAAACAACCATCCAACAATCAACACAAACAATAAGCATAATAAATATGCAACACATGAATGTCTGATATGCAACATGCACAATCCTTAGGTCTTCTTACACCCGAGGTGACTTATTCTTGCCATGAGCTCAAATAGTGGAGGTACTTGAGACACTAGCGCATGTATCCTGAATCCTTTACCTCCTTTAAGTAGCATTGACAAGTCCTAGAGTAGGTCATCACCTCCTCTCAATTCTTGTCTATCTTTCCTTCTACTTATTGTGCAAGGTCACCATCTTATGTGGTCCAACTTGCCAAGCTCTTGAAGCTTAGCTTAAGGCTCATTTATGGCTTACTTACCAAAGCACAAGATTTAGTTGGGATTCTCTTAGGTTTCCTCTTCATTTTCCAAAGGTCAAAGACCTCTCACTTGGGCCAACAAAGATTCCAAAACCCACCTTAGCCCTCTTAGTGCTCCCTTAACAAGTTGAGCACTTTACCCCCTTAGCCACCCTACCTTACCCTACCTTAACCACACCACTTAGCTACCAGTTAAATAATGCATAATCCCTAGCTTATGAATGTGTGTTAGGCTGAACCAAAGCCATGGAACATCTTAGAATAGCCTAGGCATGATAACCGAGAGATTGAGGCATTCTTAGGGTGCCTTGAGCTTACAAGGCTTAGGCTATGGTGATGTAGTGCCAAAGGATTTACATATGCCATAACTCCTAGGTTTCCTTAACCACCATTGGTGAAACATCATCACCATTGGTGATGTGTCCCCAGTGGCCTATTTAGCACTTCGTACTCCTATTTTATTTTGTATAAATCTTGCTCAAATTTTAAATCCTCAAAGCCAATCTAAATGGTTTTTTTTGAATTCATTCCCACATATAATACTACATTTATATGCACTATTTGAGCTAACTTAACTTCAAAATTTACCTAAAATTCAGCTAAAAGGCAAGAACAAAATACAAGCACCATAGGCACACTTGAGCTTAACTTAGCTCTCTTGTGTTCGAGATGTAAAACCAACGTGATATAGAACCAAGAACCTGAAATCAAGACCATTTATAGCTATGAAATCAAAGAAATCTTACCTTACCTTAGGGTTTATGCCCAAAACATGCAACAAAGAGCTTAAACGAAGCAAATGCATAAAGAATGAGCTGGAGGCTTCTTGATTTCACTTTGGGACCTTTAAATTTGAAAGAAATTTGTGGGATTATAGGAGCTTGTAGTAGGTGAGATACTGGAGAGGGAGAAGCAAGAAAACTACAAATGAAAGAGATGAATAATTGGGTCAAAGTCTTGCAAAATATCTCAACCACTCCACTAAGGCATTTTTCTTGTTTTCTTACCTCTTGGCCTTCAAGTTCTATTTTGTTTCAATTTTTCCACTAGACTTCTCTAGAACCATCACTTTATGGTCTCAAAGAGTATTTTTTATGCCCCCCACACTTATCCACTTACACACATAAGCCACTTAAAATATAAAGGGCTCATTTGAACACTTAGTGAAATTTTTGCACTTTTTCTTGAAATGGTGGTTTTAATAGCTAGAACAACTTATGGTCTTAACTTAATTAGTAAAAAATCCTTACATGACCCTAATTCCATCATAATTTTGGTCACAGCTCTCACTCAAGTAAAAAATTACCATTTTCCTTTATGACTTCTATTGCCAAATCAAACTTAGAAACTTATCTTTACTTGACTTAACTTGTTTTTCTTGCTGAATATGAAACTCATTCAAGGCATCTAAGTTAAAACAGTTAAACTATGGTAGAACAGGGCCCTACTGCCCTGTTTGCTAACACTAGTAAGCTCATTGGGAACTATGATCCCATTTAGGTTACAATTGGCTAGTTATTACTTGTAAAGTATCTTAAATCATTACATCCAACTAGTTACATAACCTACCTTGTATAAAAAATATGCATGCATTATCCTGGTTATGCAATAATAATTAAATAAAAACAACATTGAAAATAGTGCCATGAAAATTAGTGAAAAATTCAAAATAAGCCAAAACATAAAACTTTAGTTGCTTAAATTTCAAGTAACAACTATGTGCATATCTCAAACTTATATAAACCCAAATGTAACCCTAGTGTTATACACACCAATGAACTTGGCAGAGGCAATCATTTTGTATGAAAATACCATATGATGCCCGGTGGCATCTTCGTCGGGTGACATTATGACTTCGGGAGGGACTTCCTGTGAGGGAGGACGTCTGGAGCAAAGGTTTCCCAGAGGAGTGTACCTGAAATGCTCAAAAGAAAGGAGGTCAGGAGGTCCCCGGAGTGTTTTTCCGGGGAAGAGCCTCCGACGCCTAAGTTAATGCTCTAAGAGGAGATCAAGGAAGAGCACTAAGAGGCTAGGTGGTCTTGCCTGTTCGTGTTTTCTCAGGGAGAGGGGGCGGATCCTTTGCCAGGGCTTGTTTCCTAGTATTTATAGTGGTGCCCAGCCCGTTCAGATCACGACACGTGTTCGGTCAGATGCGATCTGTACTTCCGGGCGTAGGGGACAGGTAGCCGTTTGTAGGCTCCTCGGGTCTGGGACCGAGACAGGTCGTGACAAGACTTGGACGGCGTCGGCGCGTCAGACCGCTCTTCGAGGCGGCGTGTAGCGCATGTGGGTGACATGTCAGAGGCTCCTTAAATGCCCATGCCGTACTCCCGAGGTTCTCTGGCGAGGTCGTCCTTCGGTACGGACGCCCTTCTTCGGGAATTACGCCTGTAGTTCGGGGAGTTCCCTGGTTCGGGGGTTCCGCCTTCGGGGAGATTCTCTCCTGCTTGAAATAGCTGGTTCTTCATCTCCGAAGGCAATCCGTTTGGTCCCCCGAGGGAGCCGGTAGCATCCTTGGAATTCCTGACGTTCTAGCCGAAGTCTCGAGTTCGGGGTATTTGACTTCGCTCCTTCCGAGGTCCGTGATATCGCCTCTTTCGGGTAATGCCAGGTTTCCTGACCATACTATTGGCAGGATGTATGTACTGAGAGAGGCGATAGCCCTTCGGCTATCACATGCCCCCCTTCGGAAGGCCGAAGTGAAAACTTTGGTTTGTAGGCTTTCTGAGGGCGCCCTTCGGGGGTCTTGGGTGTAATACCTGTGCCGAAGATGCACCTTTTTGTCCGAAGACATAGGCTGTTCGACCATAGCCTGTCTTTTGGTGTCTTCGAGGTAACCCACTTCTTTCCTTTTGCAGGTCTGCGCAACGTCGCGTCTCATAACCAAGCGTGTCAGTCTGGAGCGGCGCGCCCAGGGTTTAGGGGTGTCAGAAGGCGTGTCCCTTGTTTGGCGCGACGGCTGACACGTGGCACGCTATCATTGGAGGGGACTGCATCGGTTACGGCAGGCGCGCCTTTTTTTAGACGCAGGGAGCAGTTATGGCGACTGTTCGCCTTCGTGGAGTACTTATGACGCCGATTCGCCTATCCGCCTTCGGCCTATATATAGCCTGTTCCGTCATAAGTTCCTTTTTGTTCTGCTTTTGCTCCTCCCCTGCTCACAACTGTTTTTGCGTTTTTCACGGCGGTGCTTTTTCTCAGGTGATTTCCGGCCACCTTTTATGACGGCGACTCCAAACCCAGATTTTGGCAAAGCGTTTGGTGGGTTTTGACTCTCAAAATCCTTTGATTTTCTGTGCTCTTTTGCTTTTCTGAAAGCTTTCCCGAAGTCGGTTTTTCATCCCCCGAAGTCCTTTTTTCTTTGAAAATGTCTTCGCCAACTCCTCTTATGTCTGTTTCCCCCATCCCAGAGAGCTGGCTTCCTCTTCTCAATCATACTTGCTGTACGACTTCAGAAAAATTAGAAAGATGGACCAAAAAGTTTTTTCTTCCTTCTTACGCCACCACCAGACTTCCTGGCCCTCAGGTGGTCAGTTTTATGAACCGCCGAAATGAGGTTACCGTTTTTCGCGCCCAACTGAAGGCCGGACTTCGGTTTCCTCCCTCGAGGGTGATTTGCGACTTTTGCCAATTTCATGGCATTGCCGTAAATCAACTTCCCCCGAACTCGTACTGCTATTTTAACGCCTTCCTTTGCATGTGCGGCGTTTTCAAAATAGAACCCCATTTCATTCTTTTTATGCAGTACTATAAGCTCTACGCGGTCCCGAAGGGTGGCTTTTACTTCATGCTGCCTCGGGGATCAGGGAGCAAAAAGTATATGTTCACCTTCGCCACTAAGGACAGCTGGCGAGGGTGGCAAGAAAAATTCTTTTTTCTGAAGATGGAGGAGGCCTGGTCGTACGTTCCGACCAAGTGGGCTTCGGGAAGGCTGGAGACGGATGTTGTAGACCCGAAGAGGCTGCTGACTCCTGAGTTGGCGGCCAGGTTCGCGGACTTCGACAGACGGATCCGGGCAGTCTCCGACTGGGACTCCGAGGTCCCTTCACGCTCCCTCTACCCTTTCCCCATCATGTGGAAACTGATGACCGAAGAGGTCCTTCGGGAACTAGGGGTAGTGAAGGAGCATAAGACGGACCTCGGGATGCCGGCTCCTGCCATCGCTGGGAAAGACTCCTGGCTGGTGAAACTCCTTCGGAAGGAGGTTACTTACGAGGCCTTTTGTGAGAGTAAGTTATCCAAAAAATTTTTTGTTATAGATACCACTTAGACTCACACTGATATTTTCCTTCTTTTTCAGAGATGGGCGACGAGTCCGCTGCTTACTACAAGGCGCTCTTCCTTGGTCAAGCCGAGAAGGGGGAGCAAACAAAGAAGGCCGTCTCCCGAAGGCGGAAATCGTCTGGGGCCGGGCCATCCTCGGCAAAACGGGCGAAGAAAGACGCTTCTCCTCCTCTTTCGGAAATTCCCGAGGAGGCGGGTGAAGAGCCTGATGCCGCTGTTGCCCCACCGACCGAGGTCGCCGCTGACGCTCCTTCTCGGAGTCCTACTTCCTCGGCGGCTCTTCTGGACGCCTTGGTGGAAGTCCCTTCTGCCGAGGAGCGCCGGAAGGGCAAAGGCAAGGAAATTTCTGCCGAGGGGGTCCGAGACGCTGACGATGATGTCGCCGAGGTGCCGCCAGGTTCATTTTTTGGACAAGCTACAGTGTGTTTATTTTTTGAACTCTGAGAATTGCTTGCCTTAACAAGTTTCTTGACTTGCCGTGCAGAGGAGATACCATCTTCGGTATGGGTAGCCGAGCATGCCCGGAAACGGGCCCTTCGGGATTCCCATATCCTGAAGGGGAAGATCCCGAGGGAGCCTTTCTGGTCGTTTACGAAGGACATGAACTTGTACTCTGGCGACTGCCAGCAAATGGCCAACCAGATTTCAAAGGGGATCCTCACCGAGGCCTCTTTTAAGGCTATTTCCGAGGCTTGTCCGGACGAAGAGTCCCCAGTAACCAACCTCGCACAAACTGTGGATACAGAAGTTTTGTCAGATGGAAGGCCAAAACAGGGAGAGGCAGAAGATCCCGCGAAGGTAGAAATAGAAGAAGTAGAACTTGTCTCGGGCCGAAATACCCGAATAAGAAAAAACTTGGCCGAAGGTGACAAGAAAAAACTTGTATCCTTTCTACTGATGAATAAAGACCTGTTTGCCTACTCGCCGAAAGATATGCCGGGGGTAGACCCTCGCATAATACAACATAGCCTTAAAGTAAGGCCGGAAGCAAAACCTGTTCGGCAAAAGAAGTGGGGCATCTCAGTCCATAAAAATAACTTCGTCAA
Organism: Aquilaria sinensis; assembly: GCA_005392925.1. NCBI lineage: Eukaryota > Viridiplantae > Streptophyta > Magnoliopsida > Malvales > Thymelaeaceae > Aquilaria > Aquilaria sinensis. The sequence goes on along the minus strand of SMDT01000870.1, from coordinate 104,556 downwards.
AACCGAAGTCCAGCGCTTATTAGACGCAGAAGTAATCAGGGAAGTCAAGTACCCCGAATGGTTGAGCAACGTGGTTATCGCCACAAAAGAAGGGAGTAGTAAGCTCCGAATGTGCATCGACTTCAGAAACTTGAATGATGCTTGCCCAAAAGATTCATACCCTCTCCCACCAATAGACCAATTGGTGGACTCAACTGCCGAATACGGGCTCTTGAGTTTCCTGGACGCCTTCAGTGGGTATCATCAAATAAGGATGGACCCCGAAGACGAGGAGAAAACCGCCTTCATCACCGAGAGTGGAACGTATTGTTACATCAGGATGCCCTTCGGGCTAAAAAATGCGGGAGCTACCTACCAGAGGTTGATGAGCAAGGTCTTTAAGGACCAAATAGGAAGGAACATGGAAGTTTACGTTGATGACATGATAGTCAAGAGCAAGCTGCTTTGCGACCATGGCGTAGATCTGAAGGAGACTTTCCACCAGCTCAGAACATTCGGAATTCACCTCAATCCCAAAAAATGCATCTTCGGCGTAACCTCGGGAAAGTTTCTTGGGTACATGGTATCAGAAAAAGGGCATTGATGCTAACCCAGAAAAAGTTAAGGCTCTACTTAAATTCCAAACTCCCGTCACAATAAAAGACGTGCAGAGACTCACCGGAAGGATAACCTCCCTTAGCAGGTTCATTTCCAGGTATGGAGACCGGTGTCGAGCATTCTTCAAAGTCCTTAATAAGGCAGCAAAAAAGGAGGGCGATCTCGGATGTGATGATCATCCTTGGAATAAGGACTGCCAAAAGGCTTGGGAAGAACTCAAAGCCTATGTGGCCCGTCTGCCTACTCTTCGACAACCTCGCGAGGGAAAGTCCCTCATGTTATACCTCGCAGTCACAGAAAAATTAGTAAGCTCGGTCCTTGTGAAAGAGGAGAGGCTGAAGCAATGGCCGGTTTATTATGTAAGCAAGTCCCTGCACGGTGTCGAAGTCAGATATCCCTTGCTACAAAAAGCTATATATGCCCTAGTACTGGCAGGAAGAAGACTACAGCCATATTTTCAGGCTCACCCAATCATCGTCCGAAGTAGTCTACCTCTACGGGACGTCATGAGGAAAGTTGATCATTCGGGAAGGCTTTCCAAATGGTGTATAGAGTTGGGCGAGTACGACATTACTTATGAACCTCAAAAAGCCATAAAAGCGCAGGCTCTGGTAGACTTCATTGCCGAAGTACCCATCACCGAGGACAGCCATTCGGATCCTGGCAAAGGTGACCCAGAATGGACTTTATATGTAGACGGAGCCTCAGGGTCTGAACACCAGGGAGCTGGAGTAATTATCAGAGGCCCCGAAGGTCTAGAAATAATGAAGGCCATCAAGTTCGACTTTAACATCACCAACAATATGGCTGAATACGAAGCCCTCATAGCAAGGTTGCGTCTGGCCAGAAAAATTGGTGTAAGAAACTTGAAAGCTCACAGTGATTCCCAGCTGGTAGTTCGACAAATAGCAGGGGACTATGGGGCGAAGGACTCGACCTTGGCAAAATACCATGAATTGGTAGCAAAACTTATACGGGAATTCAACACCGTATGAATAAAAAATGTGCCTCGTCGAGATAATGCCGAGGCAAATTGCTTGGCGAAGTTGAAAACATGCACCAATCTGCTAAATCACCCGAGCATCATAGTGCTGAGCATAGTAACCTCGGGAAAAGGCTGGAAAGATCCAATAAAAAGATATCTCGCAACCAGTGAGCTCCTCGAAGACCCCAGTGAAGCGGCAAAAGTGCGAAGACGTTCTGGTCGTTTCTTCCTAATCGGAGAAGAATTATATCGGCAGGGGTATGCAAATCCACTACAGAGGTGCGTTGGCGAAGAGGATACTAAGATGATCCTCGAAGAAGTTCACAAAGGTGCTTTTCGTTCACACATTGGAACCGACGCCCTGGCAGCAGTGATACTTCGCCAAGGATACTTTTGGCCTACCCTAAGAAAAGACACTAGGCAGTTCATCCAGAAATTTGGGAATTGCCAAAGATACACGAGTATCCAAAGGGCACTCTCGGAATTGGTAACTTCGGCTGACTATCCTTGGCCCTTCGCAGCTTGGGGCATAGACCTCATTGGGCCACTTCCGACAGTGCCTGGAGGCGTGAAGTTCTGCATGGTCGCAGTAGATTATTTCTCCAAATGGGTTGAGGCAGAACCCTTGGCGACTGTCTCGGCAAAAGATGTGTAGAAGTTCGTATGGAAGAACATTGTGTGCAGATTTGGCATATCGAGGGTGCTAGTAGCTGATAATGGGACCCAATTTACAGACAAGAAGTTCTAAGAATTTATCAACAACTTTGGAATAAGAATGCACTTCGCTCCAGTAGCTCACCCCCAAAGCAATGGGCAAATAGAAGTATCTAATAGGACCATAAAACATGGTCTGAAGAAGAGGTTGGGGGAAGCAAAAGGGAAATGGCCAGGAGAGCTCCTAAGTGTGTTTTGGAGCTGCCGAACAACACCCCGAAGAGCCACAGGGGAAACACCTTTTTCACTTGTTTTCGGTATAGAGGCCATCATCCCAATTGAGGTAGTACAACCATCGGTGCGAGTACAAGTGTTTGATGAAAAGGGAAATGACCTCAGCCTGAAAGCCAAGCTGGACCTCGTCGGCGAACATAGAGAAATAGCCGAGCTGAAAAGAAAAACTTTTCAACAAAGAGTGGCCGCAGCTATAAACTTGCGCGCCAGGCCAAAGGGAATAAAGAAAGGAGACATCATTCTCTGAAAGGCTGAATTTGGACCCCGAAGGCCATTTCACGGAGTACTTCGTGCAAATTGGGAAGGTCCTTATCTGATACTTGCCGAAGTGCAAAAAGGAGTTTACAAGCTTGGCGATGCCGAAGGCGTAGAATTAAAAAATACATGGCATTCGGATGCCTTGAAAAAATTCTATGCTTAGGATTTTGGTGGGAAAATTGTACAAGTTAGAAAAATTTCTAAGTAGAAAAGTTTCTTAGAAAACTTTTTTACAGAAGCTTCTTTTTACCAGAACAGTCGTCGCCGAAAGAAAGCTTATTTACAAAAATTATCAACCTTCTCTGAAGATTGGAAATTCACTTAAGAGAATTTCCCAAGGATGATTCCAAGGCTAATTGATGTGATAAGTCTAGCTATGATCTTCCGAAGTCTCTTGAGCGAACGTGTTCGGGACAATGGGAAATAAGAGATTTTGCACAACAGACTTAGCCAAAAATTCATGAAAGAAGGAGTCTTTATTAACAAAGATGGATCTAAGTACAAAGAAGAAAGCTCGCCAAAAGAAGAAGTACAAAAAAGGAGAAAAAGAAGGCAAAGGACCCTAAAAGAGACTAAGGGACCTCGGAGTCTCGGGAGCCACCAGCTCCTGCGTCCTTATCCACCGCCTTCGGTGCCGGAAGAGGAAAGGGCAAGTTGAGGTGCTCATGTTTTGACCAAGACCACCGAGGCCCCTCAGGGATGTTCAGGGCCGCCAAAAAGGAGAGGTCCAGACCGGGGAACCTCTGCAGAACTTGATGACGAGCGAGGCAAAAGCCGTCCTAAAAACCGACCTTGGTCGCTTGGTCGACCTTCTCCTTCACAACAGCTAAGTCCTCAAGCTCTTTCTCTAGATCAGCAATCTCTTTTTTCAGTGCCTTCGTCTTCTTCTTCTTTGGCTCATTCTTCAAAGACTCGACCTGGGCCTGGAGCGCGGCCTTCTCAGCAAGCACCTTCGCCAGGAGAGCCTCAGACTCTGACTTCTCCTTCTGATATGCCTCATTTGCCGAATTCAGCTCTGCCATCGTGGAACCGAGGTCAGAAATCTTTTGGGAGGAGTCCTTCAGAAGTTCCTCTTTTTCCTTTAACAACTCCTCCCGAACGGCAGCAACCTCCTTCTTTGCAGGTTGAGCCATCTCTAAATTCCTTGCGACCAAGTCGGAGCACATGACCTTGGATTTCTCCAAACAGTCTAAGCCCCAGGCTTGGAATGCCACTTGCTTCGCTGCCCGAACCCTAAGGAGGCCGGTGTACCCCAACAGCTGCAAAACAAGAACAAAATTAGTAAGGCAAAAAACAAGCCAAACACTTAGAAGAAATCAAAAGGAAAACAAGGCACAAAGTATACCTGGGCAGCGTGCTCGGAAACTTTTGCAGCAAGGGACTCTTCATCTGGACAAGCCTCGGAAATAGCCTTAAAAGTGGCCTCGGTGAGGATCCCCTTTGAAATCTGGTTGACCATTTGCTGGCAGTCGCTGGAGTACAAGTTCATGTCCTCCGTAAACGACCAGAAAGGCTCCCTCGGGATCTTCCCCTTTGGATATAGGAATCCCGAAGGGCCCGTTTTCGGGCGTGCTCGGCTACCCATGCCGAAGATGGTATCTCCTTTGCCCGGCAAGACAAGAAACTTGTTCAGGCAAGCAATTCTCAAAGTTCAAAAAATAAAGACACTGTAGCTTGTCCAAAAAATGAACCTGGCAGCACCTCGGCGACATCATCGTCAGCGTCCCGGACCCCCTCGAAAGAAATTTCCCTGCCTTTGCCCTTCCGACGCTCTTCGGTAGAAGGGACTTCCACCAAGGCGTCCAGAAGAGTCACCGAGGAAGTAGGACTCCGAGAAGGAGCGTCAGCGGCGACCTCGATCGGTGGGGCAACAGCGGCATCAAGCTCCTAACCCGCCTCCTCAGGAATTTCCGGAAGGGGAGGAGAAGCGTCTTTCTTCGCCCGTTTTGTCGAGGATGGCCTGGCCCTAGACGATTTCCGCATCTCCATCCTTGGTGGCGAAAGTGATGGTTAAGTACTTTACATCCGAGCGAATGTGCAGATTTCCTTGTGTTTGCCTTCCAAGGATGGCGTTATATGACGAAGGAACATCCATGACAATGAACCTTGTCATTGTGAAGGCAAATAATTCATCTGCCTCGTTTACCGAACTTCTTCTCATCATCAGGGGGAGGTCGATCCATCCGAGGACAGGCAGTTCGGACGAACCTACCCCGAAAGTGGGCGAAGTGACGGGCTTGAAGTCGGTGTTGGATATTCCCAAGCTCGGTAGCAGATGCGAGAACAGGACGTCCGCGTTTGATCCATCGTCAAGTAATACCCTTTTGACGTCCCAATTTCCTATTCTCGCCATGACCAATAGTGGATCATCATGGGGAAAGATGACGGTGGAACCATCCTTTCGGGTCAGTTTCTTCGACGGATTTCGATATTCCATCATTGATATTTCTCTGGCTTTCCTCTTTTTTTCTGAGGATGGCAGTCCCTCGTGATTGTTTGTATCACTCCGCCGGGGGCGGGAGATGCCTCTTTGGACTTCGGTTCCTCCGTCTGTCGGAGTCGTACTCCTCGTCATCAACCTTTCCTTCCTCGTCCTTTCTTCCCTTCGGGGAATGCATTCGTAGATAACACTGGAGTTGGCCTTGCTTTATCAGCGACTCAATATACTTTTTCAGTTAGAAGCAATCTTCAGTGTCGTGCCCATGGTCGCGATGAAACTGGCAGAACTTTTTCATTTTCTTCTTGTTGTCAGCGGTCATAGCCCTTGGCCGCTGAATCTCGGTCCCCTACCTCTCCATTGTCATGAGGATATTGGTTCTTGTAGTGTTCAGGGGTGTGAAGTTCGGAGGAGGTTTCCTTCCCCTAAACCTCCGAGGTCGCCCTGCCTGTTCAGCCAGGTACTTTGTTTGCTGGCCGAACCCTTCGGCACGGTGTGATCAATCTTTGGTCCACACATTCTCAGCTCTTCGGCTGTCATGTGTTGCTCGGCCCTTCGGTAGAATTCACCAAACATGTCCGGGGGGTCCTTGGAGAACTCGTAGAACAGCTGTAAGTCCCTCCGAAGGCCCCGTGTCATGGCGAGGATGCGTATTTCGGGCCGAAAGTCCGGGACACTTAAGGCCTCTCTATTAAATCTTTTGACATAATCGCAGATGGTTTCTCCATTTTTTTGCGCGATGTCGAACATCTGGACCGACATCTTCGCCGTTGGACGGCTTCCAATGAACTGCTGCGTAAAGGCCGTGGACAGCTCCTGAAACCCCCCGATGGTTCCAGGGGCCAATGAGTTATACCACACCGTTGCGGGCCCTGCGAGGGTGACCTCAAAGCATTTGCACAAAGTAGCATCATCAGCGTCGTGTAACACCATGCTACGTTTGTATTTAGTTAGATGAGCCTGTGGATCAGTTCGGCCATCATAGGTTTCGAGTCGAGGCACCCGGAAGTCACTTGGCATGGGCGCCTCTACCATTGTTCGGATGAACGGCGATTCATCCCCACTGAAAGTTTCAGACAGCCTAACCCAGACTGGTTTCCGAGCTACCTGTCTCTCTACCCTTTCCAACCTCGCTAATATCTTCTCAATGAGGAGCGCGGCACTGGGCTCTTCATCCTGGTGCTTGTAAGTCTCGTGGAAAGGAGCTTGCCGGCGCCTTTTCGGGGACGGACTTCGCCGCCGAGGGGATGGCGACTTTGCCTTAGGCGATGAACTCTTTTAGCGTGGGGTTTTAGGCCGTTTAGGCCCTATTGGCCTCTTAGGTCGTCCCCCGAGGGGTATGTTTTCCGTTGAGGACTCATCACGCGGATCCCCACTTCTCGAACTTCGGTAAGCTGATCTCGGGCTTTTCTCTCGAGGGAATGCTGGCGAGGAGGGCCTTTGGGCCTGCGTTGGTTGTGGCCATCATTGGTCTATGTGCTGTGTCATTTTGGCCATAATAGAGCGCTGGAAGTCGCCCAGAAAACTCATAGTTATGACTAGAGGACGTTCTTCTTCAGGCGAGGAAGTCCCTGGAAGGGTTTGCTCAGTAGCCGGTTGGGCTTCAGGCACGGACGAGTACTTCGGAAGTCCCTTGTCCTTTGAACGCCGAGTTTCAACAACGGCGACCTGAGGGTGAGTTCCCATAGACGGTGCCAAATGATGTCCGGTGGCATCTTCGTCAGGTGACATTATGACTTCGGGAGGGCGCCAAATGATGTCCGGTGGCATCTTCGTTAGGTGACATTATGACTTCGGGAAGGACTTCCTGTGAGGGAGGACATCTGGAGCAAAGGTTTCCCAGAGGAGTGTGCCTGAAATGCTCAAAAGAAAGGAGGTCAGGAGGTCCCCGGAGTGTTTTTTCGGGGAAGAGCCTCCGACGCCCAAGTCAATGCTCTGAGAGGAGATCAAGGAAGAGCACTAAGAGGCTAGGTGGTCTTGCCTGTTTGTGTTTTCTCAGGGAGAGGGGGCAGATCCTTTGCCAGGGCTTGTTTCCTGGTATTATAGTGGTGCCCAGCCCGTTCAGATCATGACACGTGTTCAGTCGGATGCGATCTGTACTTCCGGGCATAGGGGACAGGTAGCCATTTGTAGGCTCCTTGGGTCTGGGACCGAGACAGGTCGTGACAAGACTTGGACGGTGTCAGTGCGTCAGACCACTCTTCGAGGCGATGTGTAGCACATGTGGGTAACATGTCAGAGGCTCCTTAAATGCCCATTCCGTACTCCCGAGGTTCTCTGGCGAGGTCGTCCTTCGGTACGAACGCCCTTCTTCAGGAATTATGCTTGTAGTTCGGGGAGTTCCCTGGTTCGGGGGTTCTGCCTTCGTGGAGATTCTCTCCTGCTCGGAATAGCTGGTTCTTCATCCTCGAAGGCAATCCGTTTGGACCCCTGAGGGAGCCGGTAGCATCCTTGGAATTCTTGACATTCTAGCCGAAGTCTCGAGTTCGGGGTATTTGACTTCGTTCCTTCCGAGGTCCGTGATATCGCCTTTTTTGGGTAACGCCAGGTTTCCTGACCATACTATTGGCAGGATGTATGTACTGAGAGAGGCGATAGCCCTTCGACTATCACCATACATATAGAAGAAGTGACATATATCTGCTATGATCCATCCTTAGCTCTTCACCTAAGCAAGCTAGCTTCAAGTGATGAGCCACACTTTCCTTGTACTCACTTAGCCTTAAACTGTAAGGCAAAAGACTTTCGTCAATACTAGCTTGTACTACAAGTGGATTAAAAACAAAGGATTTCCCACTTAGAAAGTACCTTCAAACCAATAAAACTTAGCCTTGATAGCTACTATTTACCAACTATTAAGCTTGACTAGCCCGCTTAATACAACTTAAGGGGTGAGAACTTTAAGGTACTTAGTACAAGATTTGGCACCTATAAGGAAAATATATGCAGGGATGCAAACAATGTATATACAAACAAACAAGCAATCAAACAAGACAACAAACAATAAACATAAGCAATTAATAAATAACAACAATAATGCAATGTAATGGATGGATGGATGAGTGAATGCACATGTTTATGCACTTAGGACTTCCTTATACCCGAAGGTGTCCTTAACTGCCATGAGTGCAGACAGTCAGGTTACTTGGATACTGGCCCTAGTATCCGATGCTAGCACTCAATTAAACACCATGAAGTCTTCTTACTGGCGACCGTTGCTTACTTGTCCTTGCCTACTTTTTACGGGCTACTTCAAGTAAATCGTCACTTACTCACCTCTTACCTGTAACTTTCCCTTACTTGTTGTGCCAGGTAATTGAACTTAAAGGCCTAGCTTTGCAAAGTTTCTTTGAACTCAACTCGAGCAACTTAGTGGATTTGGTTACCATGCCCGTTGACTTGGTTGAGACCTTTTGAGCATTGCTCAATGCCCGGAGATACTTGGCCTCGACCCTTGGGTAATTTTTGGGTCCCTCTCTAACATCGGAGGTTTACAATCTTACCCCTTGGCCATTAGAGGACTCATACAACACTAGGTCCTTCTTTATTACCTTATTTGTCACATAAGGTACCTCATTTATCCATTTTTCCTTAGCCCTCTTAACCAGCAACTTATTACCCACTTATTCATGCATAATTAAATCTTAGGAGCACTTTTGAGTCACGTTAGGATGCCACCTAAGCATTATGAGTTGATTTGGCACACTTAGAAACAAGGTTGCTACAATTCAGACACAATGCTATAGCATTGCATACTGTGGTGCGATAGCATCATGATTTTATGGGAGTTGCTGGAAATGATGAAATAGCACTAACAGATTTGGTGTGACTACATTGCATAATTCAGGCAACCTGTTCTTTCTTTTGAGCTTGATGTGATCACATCAAACAATTAGTGCGACTGCTTTAAACCCTGGAGTTGTATTTCTTTACTCTTTTCTCCGCCAATCTTGCTCCAAATCTTATCCAAACTAGTTTTAATCATTTTTGGCTCATTTCAACTCATTCCTAGGTGTTCTAACATTACTTATGAATCATTTAATAATGCCATAATATAAATCTTTTACCTCAAATTAAGATTTGCACAAATCCAAGCAACTATTCAGCAAAAGCTCCAAGTAGCTTTAATGGCTTCCAAGCTTGGTTCCTTTGAAATTGGGCACCAAATTTAGCTTATCAAGACAACTTCTAACTAATTGACACCTTTTGAACCAACTCAAAACTTAAAGAGTGGCTTACCTTATGAATTTAACTTGAAACCTCCAATGCATCAAGATAGCTCAAATTTTTGCTTGGGGCTTGTTATGATAGCTTTGGGGCTTCATTTTCATGAAAATTTTAGGCTAAAGTGAAGATTTGAGTTGGGATGGTGTGGTGGAGGAGAGGGCTACTGGTTTGGCGTAAGGAAGGAGTAGATGAATAATATCTTCCTTCCGCCCAAAGTATCTCCAACAACCTAACCTCTATTTACCTTTAATCTTGCTTAGCCTCATAATTAACTTAGATAAGTTCCTTACTTAGGCTTTAATAAAGTTTATTTAGCCTCCAATGAGAAAGTGCTAATGTCCCCACTTAGCCCTAAAGCTAAACACACACTTAAGGCAATCAAAACACTTAAGCCCTCAACTTCCTTACTTGGTACAAGTAAGCCCTTTCCCATCACTTATTGTTTCTAATGAGTCACAACACTTATGGTCTTGGCAATTTTAATCACTTTCATTTACATGAAAATAATTTAAATAGAATTACCACCATGCTACCAATTTGGGTCAAAATTACTATTTTACCCTTACAACCCTTATGTGCCAATTACCATTTAAGAACCCTTATAGAGCTTACTTTAGTTGCTTGAATTACTTAATAAAATTATTATTTAAGGAAATTAACTTTGGATTTACTTACCTTGGTACTCAAGCTTGGAGAACTACTTGGAGAGCCTTTACATAAACAAAACAAACTTATTGGGTCAAAGCTAGTCATTGACTAGGAGAGTTGTCACATTAGATGCACTAACTTACCCTAACTACCTTGCACCCTTTGCATCTTCAAGGCCCGTCAAAGTGCTCTGGTGACTTAGCGTGATTTCCTAGTCACTTATCTACTTGGAGCTATTGGTGTTGCTCTTGATTGCTTACAGTAACTTGCACTTGCTTGGGTTCTAAGAAATCTCCCAAGCCATGCCAAGCCACCACATTAGCCAATCTAGGCCTCCTATCTTAGTCTCATAGTGCCCCCATTGGCCCTTAGGTGTTTCTAGATAACTTATTATAGTGTTTTCTATTTTTAAGCACCTTAAGGTGATTCACATATGGCCCCAAATCATATCTTTTAACAACAGCAAGTTGTGCCACTTAATGCTTACACTAAGTGGGCCTCTATGCATAAGTCATCAAACTTAAATGACTAGGCTGCAGTTTTAGTTTACCAATGTTGGTTCACCATGCTCTTCACTTAAACTACTTGGTTACTCACTATTAATCCATTAAAACTACCTTAGGAACAAGTACATGCTTTAACTAGGGCACCGAAGCACCCCTAAGGTCAGCAAAGGTCACATTGTGCACAACTTAGCTTTGCCGGCCATGATGTGAACGTATCTTGCCCTTGGTGCATACATTCCTTGTTTTCCCTTGGCCTTTTGGGATTCATGCGAATGCATCATCCTATGGTGCATTCATAGCTCAAGATTTTCTTCCTCCATATGGCGTGATCCGAACACACCATTCCTTGTTGCTTTTGCACCTCCTAGGAATATGTTTTTCATGTTCTTAGTGCACAATGGCACCTCACCTTGCTTCTAACCATCCCAGGCTTGCCAATACTCATTCAAAAAGGCCATAACTAACACAAATGCATTTTGAAAAAATGTAAAACATTAAATCCCCTTACCGTAATAGCAATTTGAGCTAGATAAAACAAGTTAGGCATCAAAGTGTTCACTAGTGTTCTTTAGGTTCCAAGCTTAAACCTTCTACAATGGGCAACCAAAAAAATTATTTCAAGACCAATAAAACTTATCCAATAAACTTAGAACCAAAATTTAGCCATAGAATAGATTATTACCTTTGTTTTGAGCTTAAAACCCTTGGAACACCACAATATCTCCAAAATTAGCTTAAGCTTGAATTATCTTACTTGGGAGCCTCCATTTTCTTGAAGAAATGGTGAAAGTAAGAGCTTGGAAAATCCATCCATGGGGGTAGAAGAAAATCTATAGGTGTGGGAGGTAGGGGATGGAAAATAATGCTAATCTCTTATCTCCTAACCCTTTGTAAACACTTTAACCCTCATCCACTACCTTGGCTTTGTTTCCTCTGTCACGTAACTCCTAAACTTTGCTTGGCTACACTTATCCCTTTTTAACTTTACATGGCACTACAAACCAGTCAACTTAAAATTTCACATGGCTCTTCAATTAGCTCAAACTCATTTGTGGTACCCAATTTACCAAACTAGGTCAAAGATTTCTATCATCTACAGTTAGGTCCTTCCACACTAACTCATGGTTCAAATGGGTTGCAGAAGTTATGGTCTTGATTTTTTTGGTCAATTTGAACTCTTAGACCCTAATTTTACTATAATCACAGTTTTAACATTCACCTAGAGCAAAATTATGAAAATGCTCCTGGTGGCACTTAAGTGCCATTTGTGTCCTAGGAGCATGTCTGGCCCTTCCCATTTGGTTGAAATGCATAAAAAGTGTTTAAGCTATGGATTTATTACCTCATAATTAAGTTATACCTGACTATCACTAATTTGATACTTAGAAGGTTGTAACAAACAAAGTTAGCAAACATCCATTTTTTAATCCCTAAATAATAAACTAGTTACACAACTAGGAAAAGGTCATTTAGCTACCGTAAGCCATCACAAAATGTCTAGTAACACTTTACTGAAGGTTTCTGGTTGCTAGCTTTTAGGGACCACTAGTTGTTACTAAACTAGTGACGGTGAGCCTTTTCTATGCTATGGCCAGACCAAGCAACAGTTTGAGGTCACAAAAAGATTACAGCATAGTGACATTTAGCTATCACTAAATGTAGCGACAACTAGCCCTCGCTAGGTTTCCAAGGGCTAGTGATGGTGGGCCACCATTAATTTTCCAATAGACATAACAACTGCTTACCCTCACTACATTACCACATTTTAGCAATGGTGAACCATCATTGATTTTTTATTAAAGTTTCCTATACTTTTCTTTTTGTTTGTTTGGACAATGATCAATACCAATTCTTTCAATTTTTATGCCAATCGACATATATTGATTAATGGATATATGTGTCTATAAAAAAAGTATAGATTATAATTTAGTATAAATTTTTATTTTGTGATTAAAAAAGTCTTTAATCTCAATCATTTTAGGATCAATCTTATTCAAAGCTAAGATTTGTTGAATTTCAACTAATTTTTCTACTAGATCTTAAGAATGTTATTTTATTTATCAGTATGTATCATATTAGACCTTTACATATTAGGAAAGACCCAATTCATTATGAGCTTTGTGTTTCTATTATAAAAATGAGTGAATAGGTAGGCTAACCAAGGTGATTGGACAATATGAGCCATTGCTAGTTTGAAAAACAAAATTTTTGAAGGTCCTTGTCCTCCCACTTCACTACACAAAAATTTTTGAAGATTGTACTCCTGATTTTTTAAGTCAGATTAATTAAATCTTCTAGATATCTTGCTAGTTCATTTTATCGATCAATGTGGATTTGGTTTACTCGTCTAAGACACATCATCAGATGTGGCTATGTCATGGTCTTTATGTGTCCATTCATGCTATCAATTCTTTATGTGCTATTAAATTTTTCACATTTTAGTGTGCTTCTTAGTGTACTTTTTATTAAATTACCAGAAGCAAACAAGTCATGCATAACTTGTTTAATTGACTTAGTAAAATAATTGAAGAATTATCTCTTTAAACATGTTTATTGACAAATGAATAATTATGTTTATCCATTATTTAAAATTATATAATACCATTGTAGCCTGAATTTATTATTAAAACAAATAGTTATAATTCAAATAATGTAGGCTTACGTATAGCACAACTATTTTTTGGAAATAGCAAAAGCTAGTTTTCACTAAATAACCTAGGATTAACGAAGGCTTCTTATTGACATTTGGCCCCTTGCGACTTCAGTTAAAAGTTGCCCTTGTCTCTCCCATCTCAGACTCATGTCTATGTTCCTGAAAATAGAGAAGCCATAACCTCCATTATTGGACCTTTCGATGTAAAGAAAAGCCTCCACCATTCATGCTGAAAAATCATCCACATTTAAGGTAAATCTCTCCCATTTTCAATAGAACTTGATTTTGGTTCTAGAACAATGCTATTATTTAGTGTTCTAGTTTATCTAAAATTTTGATTTTCTCTTATTCCATGTTACTTTCAAACAAATGGTTTGGTTATTTTGAAGGTTTAGGCATGTCCATTAGATCTTTCTTCCTACATTTCATTTGTTCTAGTTTTCCCCCTTGGTTTTATTTGAAATTAATTAAAAATTGGTAACATTTGGGTTTATTGTTTGTATGGATGCATTGAATTGGCCCTTTAATTACCTTCTCAGTCCAATTGTTTTGATTTGTTCTTAATTTTGGGTTCTTCCATTTATTTTTTGTAGTGTCGAATCCTTCCTTCTCCTTCATGGGATTACACTTGCAACTAAAGCTTGGGGTGCTATTGGGTGCTTTGTTTTTCACACAACATTAATGGAGCTGCTTAAGTATTATTGCTAGTTTTGTTTGAGTAACTCTGAAGGTATGCCTATTTTTTATCATTGAATAAAGAGAATGCCATTGTGTGTTGTTGCTACCATTGAGTCTATCCCCCACTTTCTCAACTTGTATTTTTTAGGAATCATTGATTAGTTTGCTGTAGCACATTTTTTTATGATTGCTTATTTTTTTTTTTTGTTTCTCAAAAGTAGCTTATTGCTTATTGTTTATTTATCCCTTTCTTCCAGTTCAAAGCGTCTAGACCAATTTTTAGTTGCAAAGGTTTATTGGAGTTATAAGTTAGTGTTCCTACAAGAATGAGCCTTCATTTTTTAAAAATGGTTTTCTTATAAGCTTGGCATGGTATGTTATATTTCCTATTTCAATGACAGAGAGAGGTGCAAAAATGCCACTTGAGTTGGAGACTCTACTTAATTGTTTAGTTTTTGGCTACCTCCTCTATAACCGTATATTCTTCTTAATAAATTCTTCCTTGTTTGTCTTTCCACAAAATGGGGAAAATTTTAGTGATTCTAACTAGTTTTATGTTAATATTTGGATGTGTTCAGTTAAGGAACCTATCTGGGTAGGGATAGAAATTTGTGCCTAAGATTTGCCCATCTACTTGGCATACGAAGCGTTAATAGGTGGACCTATCCAGTATCATTGGATGTTGAAACTTGAACGGTAAGTGTTCAAGACTACGCTAACTCTATACTCTTAATGTCGGTTTACGTCCTAACACCCCCTTTAATTAGTAGATGTCTAACGGATCTTAAGCATATGGTCTTGAATAAGACTTGTGTTGAGGGTTGATATGTAATGGATGCTTAATCGAGGGGACATCAACTTTCTGTTCATATTATTTTAAGTCCTATATTCCCCGAATGGGCATTAGAATCCCATGAAATGATACTGGTGGCCTAATTCCACAAGATGGGACATTGTAGAAAATTTACATATGTCTTGAACATCCATAAGGACACTGACAGAGAAAAAGGTAAGGATAGCCCCATAAACCAGTATAGGAGATGGGAACTACCGAAGAAGAGTCTCTATAGGGACTTCACTAATGCTATTGGCCTTAGACCATAGAGAACAAGTGGAGGGATGAGAACATCTCGGCACACTGTTGTTGCTACTACTAAGGATACACATGGACCATCACCGGCTATCGATACCATATTACCAAACATGGTTGGCATGTTGTAGTGTGGTGGCTCAAGATCATCTTACTCTAGTCGGCATGGAGGTACTCCCACAAACTAGATTGCCTAGAGGTCACTCACATGTGTTGTTTGATCAGCTATACTCTATGGATGATGGCATTGATTCTTTTTCTCTTGAACCATCTGCTATCATGCCATGTTAACATATTCACATATCACCTAACTCTGATACATGGTATAAAATTTATTCAACCTCCTTTTGGTTACTTAATTTTGCTTTGTTGCATTAGTTACTAACAACTTGGAAATATGTTAAATGGTTAGCTTCATTTCATACAGTGGTTAGGACCATTTTGCTCATTGCATCAAGGGTCATTTTCATGGACCATATAAGTCATGGGAGGAGGCTACCATGGCTGGTGTTGTTGACCAATGGTTTAGCATGTTACATGTTTGCCTAGTGTAATGTCATTGAAATTATTACATGAAAGCTATAATTAACTTATGTTGATGAATTTTTCATTTGTAGACTAAATGTTCATAGGATCCTTCTTACCACAATAACATATTTTCCATTTTTTTCAAATTGAGAAAAATACACATGATGCAGATGTATGAAAAAATAAGATGAAAGAAGGATCCGACAACGCAAAGGGAGAAAGCCAAATGGATGACAGTAGTGACACTGGCGGTGTTTGAGGCTTGGTGGGCTTCACTTGACTTCAATAAGATGTCATCTAGGATGAGTTAGATTTGATGTGCATCTGAGGAAGTGATGGCCAATTATGTTGGAGGTCGAGTCTCAATATTAGGACATAGGCTGAAGATGGTAAGAAAGCTAAATTTGAGTTTTTACATTAATATGACTATTAATAGAAATATGTACGTAACAAAATTTTCCTAAATATTACCATGCATAAGGAAGCTGATCCTAAAAAAAAAGGATGTTAGCTTCTTCAAACCATGGAATAGATACTACACCACGAAAGATGGGAAAAAGGTGAATGAGAAGATGGAAAACTTTGGGGTTAATATTAAGGACATATAAGGCAGTGCTTTGTTTGATCTTTACAATATAATGATGTTGTCGATTTAATTAACATAAAGCACTAAATAGGCTCAATACCTTGTAGAGGTGGAGGAAATGAAACAGCGTTCGAAGGGTGAGATTGAATTTGATAAGGCATTGCTTTTTAAAGAGATTGCTGGAGGAAAAAAAGAAGGAGTGTGTCCTAGGAATGGGTTCAAAGAGCCATTTGGTGCTTGGCCATCATTGCTCATGTTATGGTGATGGGTCTAGTGTGCCAATCTCATTCATGCAGGAGGCCCAATTCCAGGAAGAGGTTGACTACCGGGTGGAGGAAAGGGTCACTGAAAGGATGACTCAGTTTCAAATAGGTACAAGGAGACAAAGATAGATGTACTTCAAAAATGGAGCACCACTAATAATATCAGTCGGCTAGCACTATTGCATAGATGGAGCGTAGACACCAGGAACAGATGTCATGCTTATGGAAGGTGATTGGGAAGACTCTACCAACTGGACCGGAGTATGATGGTTAGTTACTGTTCCTCAACAGACTGGGCCAAATTACGCTAGTATTGTCTTGCATGTACTCGGAGTATTATACTTAACGCTAGGTTTTGGCAAACTACATACTGGAACCCATTGTGTTTTAATTATCATATGACACGTTGATGTCTAAATCATATCTTGGATTAATGGAAAAGTCTTCTATTTTATGGTTGTTGGAATTGTGTGGAATGGACAACAATATCAAAATCCATGTTGGAGGATTAAAGAATGGATAAAATTTGTCATTGGAGGAATTGTTGATAAAAACTAGTAAAGGCCAACTATGTCAAACTAGCAATAGCTATCCCATACTAAATTAGCGATGACCAGTTGTCACTAAGTTAGTAACGGCCAACTGTCACTAGTTTGTGATGCTTAGTTTATGCTAATTAGTGACTAACAGCCTTTTAAAAATTAATGACAGTAAACCTTTATTGAAAAACCTAAAATTAGTTATAGCAAAAGGTTGCTAAACTAAACAAACTAGTGACAAGTAGGCTGGCATTCGCTAACACTAATGACAGCCAAACTTTGCTAACCTTTTGATGGCAAAGTGTCACTAAAACTTTGGCAATATGCTGGTGCCCACAGTTTAGTGACTGTGATGATTGCCAAGGTTAACCATTGCTAAGTGGTGACTATAGTTATCGCTAAATAATTTGTAGTGAGAAAATTAGCTGCAGACTTATTCTATCATTAATGTTGTCACTAATTGTTAATGTTAAAAACCATTTTTTTAGTAGTTTTATTTCATGAGATTTTATCATGCCTTGACCAATTGAGAAGCAATGGATAATTGTGATACCTTGGCCGAGAAGTTGAACTACAATAGTAATATTTAGCATTAACTTTTCCAACTATGTTCGAATGTTGTTGAATTTGTGTTGAATTAATTGGTCATAGAGATTTTACCCCCAACAACATTGAATCAAAGATTTGCTCTAGTAACTGAGAGCCATCCTAAATCTTAAAAAGGGTTTGTTGAAGAGATGAAAAGAAATGCAAACTTTGGTGGATGAAATGCATATCTGAATTCTTTATATAAGTTATAATATAAGCAAAAAAATAAAAATAAAAAAACATAGATGCATTAGGATTTTAGTTTAGATAAATTACACTGTAGGACCCTAAGCTTTTTCTATCCTATTCGAGTCACTTTCATTTAATTCATGCTTATAAAATCCTTTATCCCTTGTCGTACTTTCCAATTGAGTCATTCTTAGCACTTCCTGTTGCAGAATAGGGTCCTAGTGCCCTGATTTGCTAACATTGGCATGTTCTTTAGGAACTATGATCTCACTTAGGTTACAATTGGCTATTTATTCCTCGTGAAGTATCTTAAATCATTATGTGCAACTAATTACTTAGCCTACCCAGCATAGGGAAATATGCATGCATTATCCTGGCTATGTAATAACAATAAATAAAATAACATTGAAAATAGTGCCTCAGCAATTAATGAAAATATAATCCAAAACAAGCCAAGATGTAAAAACTTTAGTTGATTTAACTTTAAGTAACAACTATGTGCATACATCCCAAACTTATATGCACCCAAATGTAACCCTAGTGTTATACACACCAATGGACACTAGTAGATGTGATCTATTTGTATGAAAATACCATACATGTAAAAGAAGCAACATGTATCTACTAAGATCCATCCTTAGCTCTTCACCCAAGCAAGGTAGCTTCAAGTAGAGCCATACTTTCCTTGTACTCATTTAGCCTCAAACTATAAGGCAAACACTTTGGTTAGTACTAGCTTATGCCATAAGTAACTTAGAAACTTGGAGTTTCCTACTTAGAGAATATCAATAAAACTTAGGTTTAATAGCTGCCCCTCATCAACTGTTAAGCCCGACTAGCCCACCTAAAACTTGCACAATGCTTAAGGGGTGAGTACTGTAAAGTACTCAGTAAGAGATTTGGTACCTACAGAGGGAAACAAAATGCAAGCATGCAAAGCACGACAAACATACATACACACACACACACACACACACACACACACATATGAAACATACAAAGCAAAGCTAGCAACCAACAGCATAACCAGAAACAAGAATAAGAACAACAAACAATGTAAATAATGGATGGATGGATGGATGGATGAATGAGTGAAACACACACACACAAATTCAGTTAGGACTTCCTTACACCCGTAGGTGCGAGACTTACCATGAGCTTAAATGGCTGAGGTACTTGGATACTGGCTCTCATATCCTATGCTAGCACTTAACTAAACCCATGAAGTCCTGTTATGGGTGCCTTAGAGTAAGTCATCACTTACTCAACCCTTTCCCGCCACTGACGAGTTACTTAGATTAAGTTACCATTTAATCCTTAATTACCATTCTCTTCCTTTAACTTATTTGTGCAGGGTACCTGCCTTATGTGGTTCAACTTGCTAAGCTAGAAGGCTTCTTAGTGGCTTACTTACCAAACCACAAAGTTTGGTTGGGATCCTCTTAGCTTTCCTTTTCATTGCCCGAAGGTCTATGACCTCCCACTTAGGCTAACAAAGAATCTGAAACCCATCCTAATCCCCTTAGTGGTCCCACCAACTTAAGCACTTTAATCACCCTTAGCCACCATTACTTACGCTACCTTAATCACCCCACTTAGCTATCACCTAAATAATGCATAATTCCTAACTTAAGAATGACTTTTAGACCCAACCGAAGCTATGGAAGATCTTAAATTAGCATATGGATGATAACCTATAGATTAGAACATTCTTAGGATGCCTTGCACTTAAGTAACTTATGCCTTGGAAACGTGTCGCCAACGGCATCAACACTTGGGCTTCCTGGAAGATCACCAGTGACGGGTCGCCAAACCACATCGTTGGTCACCAATGTTCTTCCAGCATTGCGTGACTGTATGCAAACTTGCACAAAACTTGCCCAACCTTCTTCTCCCCAAAGCCAATTCACATCAGTCTTGTTTATACTTTATTCCCACATGTAATACTACATTTCTATGCATCATTCAAACTAAATTAATGTAAATCCCTTACCTCAAATCATCCTTAAAGCAAGAAACAAGTAACAAACCCACTTGAGCTCCAATGGAGTTCTTTTGAGTTCCAAGCTTGAGTTCAACCAAATTAAACACCAAGAGCATGAAATTAAGACCATTTCTAACCATTTAAAAATCTTAGAACTAACCCACAAGGATAAAAAAATTTTACCTTAGGGTTTGAACCAAAAACTTGCAAGAACAACTCAAAATACACTAAATACACAAAAAATGAGCTAAGGGCTTATTGGGATGGCTTTGGGACCTTCAAATTTCATGGAATTTTGAGTGAATTGGGAGCTTTGATGAGGAGGGGTTATGGAGGAGAGATAGCCACGAAAATGGCAAATGGGGGAGATGATGAATAGTGTCATCCTCCATCCATTATATAGCCAAATACTCCACTTAACCCAAATCTCTTCTACTTGGTGCTTTGGCCCTCAACATTAACTTTGATTCACTTAGGCCACTTAAAATCTTTCTACACCATCACTCCTTGGTCCTATGGAAAGGTTTCTCTTACCCACACACTTGGCCTTAAGTCACTTAAGCCAGTATAAGACATAATAGCTTAATTTCTTACTTAGTGCATTTTTCACCCTTAACTTTCACTTTTGGTTCAAACGGCTATAAACACTTATGGTCTTAACTCATTTAGCTCAAAACACTTGCATGAGCCTAATTTTACTGAAATTATGGCTTTGCCACTAACTTGGGTTAAAATTACCATTTTACCCTTTTTGCTATTTTGGTGCCCATTACACTTTAGAACTCAACTTAACCTTACTTTGCTTGTTTTCCTTGGTTAATAAAACTTATTTGAGGAAATATAACTTGGGATTTACTTACCTTGACATTCAAAGCAGAGGGAATACTAGGAGAGCCTTTACATTCTCCATTTCTTAAAAAATTTGGTACTCCAAATTTTGATTCTTAACCGAGCACAACACTTGGGTGATAATCCACTTACATCCTGCCTAGTTTTCTTACTCATGGTCTTTTCCTTACTATGGGTGCCTATAGCTCCTTAACCATGAGCTCATTTCATGTTCTTAGCTTATTGACTTGATGGTCAAGAAACTTTTTAAGGTACTTCTTCGGAGACCTTTACTTGGAGACATTACTTATGGAGTGAACACCTTACCTTGATTCAAAAGGCACATCCCCATACTCCTAATTTTCATTTAAGCCTATGTAACTTTGGGCTAACTTTCCCGCTTTCGGCCATGCCCCATATTGGGGTACCTTTGGAAGTACTTAGTCTCCTACTTGAGCCTTTACCTACTTAGTCTCCTACTTGAGCCTTTACCCTTAGTGGGACTTATCACAATCTTACACCTCACTTGGGCTTTCAAGCCCTACTTAGGTGTTTCTTAGTTACCACCACTTAGTGCTATTGGCACAATTCAACTTGGCAACGATTGTACCCATCTTTGGCATTTAAGCCACTTTGGGCACATACCCTTTTTAATATCACTTAATTCCCTTTAGTGCTCAGGACACATTTTTAACTTAGCAACTCTTACACCTGACTTAGGCACTCAAGCCAATTATTAGGTGCATCTTTTATCTTGTCACCTTTTGATGCCATGGGTACATTCTTCTCAAGATAACTTACCTAGGCATCATTGCACTTTAGCACCTTAAGTATGGTACCCTTTTGTGGTGACTTACCCTTAGCTTTCTCAGGTAGTTATTCACACTTACTACCTTAGGGTTCCTTAGCCACTTTAGGCACTCATAAGCTTGACACCTTTTCTATGGCATAGGCATCTTAGCCTACATAGACTTCACAATCTTTCAGGTGTCCTTAGGGTGCACCATAGACTACCAAACTCTTTTACTCTTGACTTTTCTAGGTAATCACTTAACATGCTCGGGTCCTTGACCATTCTTAGTCACTTAGCCATTTCTTGGCCCTTAATTCTTAAGACACCTTTAGCATGCTTCTTTACTCTTTATTACCTAGGAGTCATTTCCTAGTCAGCTTGGCCTACTTTGGCAATAGGGTATTCCAGGCCATCATAGCCTTTTCTTAGGTCTCTTCAAATTACTTAAGGCCAATTCTTAGCACCATTAATTAACTTGCCTAGGAGCTTTAAATACCCGACACTGCCCAACATGTCACTATTGTGACCTTTTGGCCTTAGTTTGATTACTTGGCCCTTTGGGTGTATACTTGGCATTGAGTTCCCTTAGGCTCCATGGCCTTTCTTAAATTTCCTTAGGAATCCCTTAGAACTCTTGATGTTCAACCTATCATGGTCCTCCTTTAGCTTTTACATTTGGGTACACATTGTGTCCCATAACTCATGCAACACTGTTGGCCTTATCAGGAATCTCAATTTTGCTTGATTCCAACTTAGCATTTGGCATTTGCTCCCTATGCTTATCTTGGTTACTTAAGGAATCCAAAGGGGTCTTTCTTAGCACCTTAAACCCATCGGGTTAAAACAATCTAATTGCTACCCACAAGTACTCCTATGAATGTGCTTGAATGAGACTTATAGTTCTTAGGCCTTTCTTGAGGCCCTTTTAGTACCTATACCTTGCTTCCCAATACTTAGGCACATTCTTAGGTCATCACCTCATTAGCCCATATTTCAGTTAGGCACTAGAAGTCTCTTCGAAAGCTTAGATTTACTAAAGCCTTTAGTATGACTCATTCTCATGGGCTCTTAGTGATTCAAAGCCATCATTTAGCTGCTTAACTTTAAGGACTCACTAGGTCGTTCTAACTACCTTAGTTTCAACAATCTTACCTCAAGGTTTTGGTTCTTTTCTTGGCTACCTACTTGTTCAAGAGTCTTTCTTAGTCATCAGCCGACCACACTTAGACTCTTAAACTACTTAGGTAACTCTTTAGCTTTTAAGAAAATAAAGAATCCGATAAACTTCTTATGCTTAGAAAACTTACTAAATTTTCCAACAAACTTCAACTTTTGATTTTCCAACAAACCTCAGATTTCAATTGCCTTGAATCCTACTAATGAGGATATTACCTCCACTCACACTTAGCTCCATCTTGAGCTTCTCTATATTTAAGACCTTAACTCGGCATTTGCACCCATCGATACTAGTGTTGATTCTTGCTATTTATTTTAGGCCCTTCAATCGATACTTTGGACCTTAGGGTCCTTGTTCTTATGAACCTTTAGGTTAACTTAGATTCACATTTTGACCCTTTCTCAGCTCCTTCAAACTCATAATGAGCCCTCACTATCTAAAATGGTTGAACTCCCAAACATTCAAGAATGCTACCCAATTTACTTTCACTCTTCATGAGCAGCCTTAGGTCAACACAAACCATAACAAAGATACTAGGCACAGGACTATTAGTTGGAGTTCATTCTATCTCCATGAGTGTTTTCATTAGTTATAGTTCCCGATTTTAAAACCAATTAGGGCAACTCTTTTTTAACTTACTTAGGTTGTCCTTAAAGCCACCTAGCTAATGGTGTTTTCATGGTTCCCCCTTACACTCCCAATTTGGTTTATAATTCCCTGGGGATCTGGATGTTACATTTTTGGTCTTTAAGGCTCAGGTTAACTCTTGAACCTTGACTAACTTACCAAGAATCAAAGTACTCCATTTCTTAATGAACCGTACTTTTTCAGATAACTTCACTGTTTTGAGACCTATGGGTTATGGTTCTCAACCTCCACTTAACCAACTTTTCACAATTATTGTGAGTCATTAAGGTACCACTTAGTTTCTTTTCACTTATAACTTAGGTTTCTAAGGTTAACTCTTGACTTTATAAGAACTTTTACTTTAGTTGTGGGTGCTTGAAGAATTCAATTTACTTTACTTGGTAACCCTTAGCAATACTTTTCTTGGTAACCCTTAGCAACTTATGTGCAATACTTCTTGGAATTGGACTAGTTATATCTATCTTGGAGTTATCCTTCCTTAAACTATCCCTATAGTGCATAAATTATTCCTTACACCATAAGTACAAGTTCAATCAACTTAAGGCTCAACTCATGGCATTACTTACCAACTTTCCCGTGCAAGTTACACTTACCCTCAGGATACTTCCAGGGGTCACTTATGACTGGCACAGTTAAGTCAGCTCTTATGCCCCTTAACTAATCATCTTCCTGAGTATTGCTGCACCAACCAAAAAACCACAACCACAGATCACTGCAAACCTGCTACCCCTAAGCTTTTAGGAAAAACCTTAACCATTATAAGAGTCTAATCAAAACTTGCCCTTCTCGGGCTCTTGTGGTTTCACACACCCACACTTCCTTCAAAATCTTTAGCCTCCTAGGCAACTAGTCAGAACCACCGACATAGTAGTGTAAACAAGAACACTACTTACCACTATGCCGAAAACTTAAAGGTACCTCTCTTTTTTAGTGGTTCCTTGACCAATCAATTGGTCTAAGTAAGTCTTCTTGGTTGTCTTTAAGTAATGGCAATGCTTCTTTGATGATTGAGGCATTTTTAAGCTTATCCTTATTCAGGCTTTGACCTCAAGCATATTCATGCCCTTAGTCCTTTACCTTTCTTGTTTCCAAACACCTAGCACATAGCCCCTATTTTTTTGTTTGTTCGTGTTGTTCTTCCTTAGGTTCCATGGACTCCAAATTAAATGGTCATTACTCGAGCTCTTGCTTCGGGCCACAACTTACATTAGGGTGGAGATGTTATTCTCTTGGCCCATCTGCACACCTAGTCCTAGTGCACCTTAGCTCTTACCCATGGTCTATTACTCTTTTGGTATCCATGTCATCCTTGCCCTTGGGTAATGATAGTTCACTTTGCCTTAGTGTACCTTTAGTAACTTATTACTCCTTGGCCTTTACCCATGGGCTTTTCGACTACTTGTCATATTCTGTCTATATCCACATAATTGTAGACATTTCCCTGACCATGGCCCTACCTTCAGGGTGGGGATTTCTCCCCTGGTCTCAGTGCACTGGTAGACCTTAGTACACTTTAACCCTTACCCATTAGGCATGAACCAAGATCCTCTCTCCTTCAAGGATTGGGTACGTTGCTTGGGCTACTCACACCGTAGTGCTACTGGGACTATTCAACAAAATCACCACCTTCCTTATGGCTAATTCCATATGGCCACTTGGACCTTTGCTCGATTCTTTGCTTCAATACCACAACCTTATCGGTTCGCACCAATATACTTGTAACCAAAGCAAAAAGACAACTCCATGAACACTTATAAATGGTACTGGCCACACTTAGTACAAGGACACACTTGTATCTTAGTCACTTATTGACTCTACTAGGACCATTAACCTGTTCTGATACCAACTGTGGCAGAACAGGGCCCCAGTGCCTTGATTTGCTAGCAATTGTAGGCTCTTTGGGAACTATGATCCCACTTAGGTTACAATTCGCTAGTTATTACTCATGAAGTATCTTAAATAATTACATGCAACTATTTTAGCCTACCCTGCATAAAGAAATATGCATGTATTATCCTGGCTATGTAATAATAATAAATAAAATAACACTAAAAATAGTGCCATAAGAATGAATGAAAATAAAATTGAAAACAAGCCAAGACGTAAAAACTTTAGTTGCTTTAACTTTAGGTGACAACTATATGCATACATCCCAAACTTATATGCACCCAAATGTAAGCTTAGTGTTATACACACCAATGGACACTAGTAGATGCGATCTCTTCATATGAAAATACCATACATATAAAAGAAGCAACATGTATCTACTAAGATCAATCCTTAGCTCTTTACCCAAGCAAAGTAGCTACAAGTGATAAGCCACACTTTTCTTGTACTCACTTAGCCTCAAACTGTAAGGCAAACACTTTAGTTAGTACTAGCTTATGCCAGAAGTAAGTTAAAAACTTGGAGTTTCCTACTTAGAGAATACATTCAATCTAATAAAACTTAGCTTTAGGAACAATCCCTTACCAATTGTTAAGCCTGACTTGCCAGCTTAAAACCTGCACAACACTTAAAGGGTGAGTACTTTAAAATACTCAGTAAGGGATTTCGTACTTGCAGGGTGAAACAAAATGCAAGCATTTAAAGCACGACAAATATACATACATACATATGTACATACATAATATAAATATATATATATATATATAGAAAGCAAAGCAAGCAACCAACAACATAACCAGAAACAAGAATAAGAACAACAAACAATGCAAATAATGGATGAATGGATGCATGAATGAGTGAAACACGCATATGCAAATGTACTTAGGACTTCCATACACCCGTAGGTGCTAGACTTGCCGTGAGCTTATACGGCTGGGATACTTAGATACTAGGCCTCGTATCCTATGCTAGCACTTAACTAACCTCATGAAGTCTTCTTATAGGCGCCTTAGAGTAATTCATCACTTATTCAACCCTTGCCTGGCACTAACGAGTTACTTAAAGTAAGTTACCCCTTACTCCTTCCTTACCTATTTCTTCCCTTAACTTGTTTTGTAGGGTAATTGCCTTATGTGGTTCAACTTGCTCCTTAGTGGCATATTTACCAAACCAAAAGGTTTGGTTAGGATCCTCTTGGGTTTCCTTTTCATTGCCCGAAGGTCTATGACCTCCCACTTGGGCCAACAAAGAATCCAAAACCCATCTTAATCCCCTTAGTGCTCCCTTAGTAAATTAAGCACTTTAATCACCCTTAGCCACCATTACTTACCCTACCTTAACCACACCACTTAGCTACCACCTAAATAATGCATAATTCCCAACTTAGGAATGAGTTATAGACCCAACTAAGGCTACGGAACATCTTAAATTGGCATAGGGATGATAACTGAAAGATTGGGACATTCTTAGGTTGCCTTGGCGATGCCTTTAGCAATGTGTTGCCAACAGCATCAATTCTTCGGCTTCCTGGAAGATCACTGGCAAAATGTTGCGAAACCACGTTGACGCCAACGATCTTCCAGCACTGTGCGACTACACGCGAATTTGCACAAAACTTGCCGAACCTTCCTATGCACAAAGCCAATTCACATGGTTTTTATTTCTACTTCATTTTCACATGTAATACTATATTTCTATGCATTATTTGAATTGAATTAACTTAAATCTCTTACCTCAAATCATCCTTAAAGCAAGAAACAAGCAAAAAGCCTACTTGAGCTCCAATGGAATTCCTTTGAGTTCCAAGCTTAAGGTCAACCAAATTGGACACCAAGGGCACAAAATTAAGGCCATTTTTAACCATTTAACAAGCTTAGAACTAACCATAAGGATCAAATATGTTTACCTTAGGGTTTGAAAAAAAAACTTGCAAGAACAACTCTAAATGCACCAAATACACCAAAAATAAGCTAAAGGCTTGTTAAGATGGCTTTGGGACCTTCAAATTTCATGGAATTTTGAGTGAATTGGGAGCTTGGTGAGGAGGAGCTATGAAGGAGAGAGAACCATGAAAATGGCAAACGGGGGAGACGATGAATAGTGCCATCCTCCTTCCATTAGATAGCCAACTACTCCACTTAACCCAAATCTCCTTTACTTGGCACTTTGGCCCTCAAACTTAACTTTGAGTCACTTAGGCCACTTAAACTCTTCCTACACCGTCACTCCTTGACTCCATAGAGGGCTTTTTATTACCCACACACTTGCCCTTAACTCACTTAATCCATTATAATACATAATAGCACAATTTCTCACTTACTGCATTTTTCACCCTTAGCATTTTACCCTTTTTTCCCTTTTGGTGCCAATTACACTTTGGAACTTAACTTAATCTTACTTAGCTTGTTTTCCTTGCTTAATAAAACTTATTTGAGGAAATATAACTTGGGATTTACTTACCTCGGCATTCAAAGTAGAGGAAACACTAGGAGAGCCTTTAGAACTTCCATATTTACCTTTAATGGAATTTCAACAAACAATATCCACTCTAGCCTCTAGATTTTTACTACCCTACTTCCAACATTCAAAAATTTATGAATATAACACTTCAACCATCATCTTTGCCTTACTTCATGCACTAATTTCTCTACCTCTTATCACCTTGAGATTTTCAAATTTTCTTGTCCTCTTAAATCTTTGATGAATTGTTATTTTTCAAATTTTCTCATTTTTCTTCTAAATAATAAAAAAGACAATTTTTGTAACTAATTTTCTAATCTAAAAGTTTTTTCCCTTCTACAATTCACTTGACAACTCTCGCACTCTCCAAATCCAAAATCATTGCTATTTTTCTCTCCATTTAATTCTACTTTTTGAATCCAAATTATTGCATGGTGCCTCCATTTTAGGTCTCACGAAGCTCCCTAAACCACATCTAACTTCTACATCATGGTGTACAAGCCCATGCCCCATCATTCTTATGGATAGGGGTGTGTACTATTCAACCAAAATTGAAAAAACCATTAAACTGAATGAATTCAGTTTTTCGATTTGACTTTTTCAGTTTTTCAGTTCAGTTTTGGTTAAAAATGAGTTTCTAAAATTTGGTTTCAGTTCGGCTTCAATTGGAAAGGTTAGTTAATTTAGTAACGGAATTAACCAAATTTTAAAAATATTTTTGGGCTCCTGATGGCCCATTTTTGTTGTTGCTCATAGCCTACCGAAACTTATTGTTCAGGCCTAGATGGCCCAACCCAACCCTCATTCCTCCTTTGTGTGTGAGGATGATGAGATTACTTGGGAAAATAAGAGGAAAATGTAAAGAAAAGGCAGCATGTATCAAGAAGATGTTTATAAATTTAGTTATTTTGATTTCAAACCAAACCGAATTGAATAGTTTGGTTTAATTTTGATCAATTTTTTTGAATGATTTGGTTATTTCGGTTTGTCATGGCCAAAAACCAAAAACCGACTTAACTAACCAATTCAGTTCGGTCTAAATTGAAATAACTAAATACTCACCCCTACTTATTGAGCTTTGCCCTATGAATAGTTGATATAGAGCATAGCAAGGATGATGATGATTGGGTTGAAATCAAGGCTGGTTACTGTGCTTGAAGGAATTGCCATCTTAACTTGTCATTAGATGGAGCATCCATTTCAAAAGGTAAATTTGAACATGTTTCCCATATTCGGACATGAAAAATTTAGCACAAATCCAATCCTTGTTCAAATCATAGGTGAGTGAGAATTTTTTTTTATAATTAGAAAAAGCATACTAAAAAGAAACGATTAAGGGAGAAATGAAGTTGCCAACTAATGACCGTTCATAACCTTGTGTCTGGGCACCACGATCACTGAGCATCATTGAAATGATTCTAGGAGACGCAAAGTTTGACTAAAAGTCAGAGAGATAGCAAATCTGGATCAAGTCTTCCTAACAGTAAGCAACATAACAAAGAAATGATGATGGTTTGATGCTAGAGATAAAGCCCCATTTATGGTATAGAGCTCGGCCTCAAAGGCTGATTCACAATGGCAAAGGAGAATCTCTTGACTAATCTGAATACCCAAGCAGCAGCACCAAGACCTAACATTTGGTGCCACACACCATTAATAATAAAGGTATCCAGACAGTTAAAGGGGCACAGATTCAGGTTACTACCCCATGTGTGACATAATGTTTGTGGAGGGTTATATAAGTCAAAAGATCAACTTTAATGAAAGTCTCGAGACATGGAGAGTTGAGTAAGTAAGCCATCTCTCCTAATAATCAAAGATGGACCATGGAAAGTGGCATTACAGAAAATAGATGCATTCTAACTGATCCAGATAATCCAAATTATGGAGACAAGAAAGTAGGCGGGAATTGCTGTTTTTGACTTAGATGACCAGTGAGCCAACCTTCCAAGGATGGAAATAAAGTAGTTAAGGGTGGAGTACAAAAGTTGCCCCATAATTCATGCGAGCCAATAGGACAATCCCAAAACCAATGGAACATCATTTCTAATGAAGCCTGACAGTGGAAGCACATCAAGTTGACAATACCACCATGGTTAACAAGGTTAGCAACCATTGGTAAGGCTCGTGATAAACATTTCCACAAAAAAGATCTTGAACTTCTGAGGGATATCAGAGGCCCATAATGATTTGACAACAGCTAGGAAGGATGGGTGTGAAGAACATTTTTTAGACGTATCTATAGGGTTGAGGAGAGTTGCTGACCTATTCTGGAGTTTAAGATTATAACCCTACTTCACTATAAAAGAACCAGACAAATTACTGAGCCATATAATAAAGTCCTGGGCACCTCTACGTTCAATGAAATTCAAGTTAGTGATCAATTGGAATATCTGAGTGGAAACAAATTCTAGAGTGGAGGAATATGCCAACCCACTTGCTGAGAGTCAAATAAGTCTGCAACAGTTGGTTTAAACAACTTTTGAGAGAGAAAGTTTTAGCCACTGCCATTCTCTGCCTTTACCTCCCCCATCACTTTTTATTGCTTGCACTCACTGTAATCGGCATAAATATTAATGCCTCTACTGTGATTTTGGTTCTTGTTTATTTTGTCAACATCATCCTCTACTGACTCTCCCACTGCTGCTTACTAGTCAAGTTTGCGAAAACCAACCAACAACACCATATTTGTTGATCTGCCACCTAAAACCTCAGGTTTTGTTGGAAATCATCGAGCCCATGATCATTGAGAACCTAGAGTAATAGAGGTTTGGAATATAGATTCATGATCCATAACCCTCTTTCCTTGGCCTCCTAGTAGCAGTGAAACCTTGCAGTCATGGTTGTGGCGTACAACAGTTCCGGCGGGAAAGAAAGCTGGAAGGTCATGGGTTATATGGAGATGAGAAAAAAAATGGGACATGATGAGTATATCTTAGGAGAAAGTTATGGTTGAGGTGTTAAATAAGTAAATTTTAGGGTGTTTAAATGAGGATGGAGAAAATTTAGTGATTAGAGTTTAAATTTTTTTTCCAAGATTTCATTAAAAATAATAGTGAAAGTAATGGAAGGGACCCAATTAGAACACGCTACATGAAGTAGTGGACTTTATGAAGGCAAATTGAATGAGAAAAACCCAGTTGGGACAAAAATGTAAGCTAGGTGACATATGGTGTAATTTACCCCGTTTCTGTTTCCATCTTTTTTGGAGGTTCAAATGTAGCATTATCTCTCTATTTTATTTATGATAGTATTTTGAAATTTTAAATAAAAAAAATTAACTACACACTTATTATAATATTTCCATACTAATTAAATGTAACATTCTAAAAAATAAAATTTTAATTTGTAAAATATAGTTTGTTAAAGAGTTTTATCGGCCACCTTTAGTCATGCCCCAACTAAACCTAAACCACGTGTTGAGGTATGTATATGTGGCTTAATACCACATTGGAGGAATATGAAATAGGCACACCACTTATATGGGTTGGTGGACTCATACATATTTGCTTATCCTTTTAGGTTCAAGCAAGGCTTTACACCATATATATATGTGGCTTGCTTGGGTGGACTCCATCGACTTACCAAAAATTAGTATTAAAGCGAGTGGCTTGGTGGGCCTGTGGTTGGTGTAAGGTATGACTCTCATGACTCTATACATAGTTAAGCAATGTTAAAATCCAAGAGCAAGTGATGACACCTACATCGATTTATCATTGTTGAGTAGGCTCTTGGTGCATTTGATGAGCAATTTGAGAACGAATGGTACCCAATATGGGGGGAGTCACATGTGACCAAAAGTTCATATATAAAATATTTCAAGAGTTGAAATTATTGTATATAACCATTTGGAATTTGAAATTATTGTTAGACATACTATTCAACTTTTATTTTTTTATGTGAGATTTCAAAACTAGAATTCAACTATTACCTGGATTCTGTTAAAGAATCAGTTTTGCTGCTCCATGAATCCAAATTATAAAATCAAATCTTATAAATCGTATCAAAACGTAAGTAGTTTTGATTGGATAACATATTTCATGGTAGATGCTCATAGGTGGATACAATTTAAAATGGTTTATTTTAAATTTTACATATTTTTTTTGCCTCAAACCTATTTCATTTAAAGCTAATATTATTTAGATATAATAATTTATTTGAAAGTAAAGTTTTATGATGTTATTAATTTTTTAACGCCTAAAACTAGAAAAATTTATAAAAATTTACTGATATTATAAATTGTCTATTTTCAATGGGTTATTACATCTACATAATATTGACTTTTAAATAAAATTAGTTCTAGATAAAAAAATATAAAAATAAAAATAAACTATTTTAAATTAAGTTGAAACAAATTGGCGTAGGAGTTCTTAGGAGATGAATTATAAATAAATTTCATAATTTAAGAGTATTTGCTAAGAGGGGAGTCGTAATTAAATTAATAAATTTAGGTGCGGTCACCGTTTTATTTATGAGGGATTATGTATGACAAAGGATAAAAATTTTGGAAGTATTGTAATTTGGTCCCTAAAGTTTTGAAATATTTCATTTTGGTCCAATATTTTTTAAAAAGCTGCAAAATAACCCCAACGACCACTATCAGCAGTTCTTAATTAGTCACATTCGCCTTCTCTCTGTTAATCTCTTCCTTCTTATCCGCCATAACCAACCTGATCGGTTCGGCCATCGGCTTACATTGAGCCCTTGGTCCAGCAATTCATTTCTTTCACCATTATAAACAAAAAATAAGAAAAAAAAAGAAAATATTTATATGGTTCATATTGAAAGCAAGAAACTTTATTACTACCCAGATTGATTTGCCTGGAACAATCACTATGTCTATATTTCTTAACTAACTCTGCAACTTCCTTCACTGTAAGCGGGTCCCCAAGGACCTGTATTCTCTCCTCCTCTACCCGATTAGGATCCACTTCAACCCTGGTCGGAGCCGACGTCCCCGTCCATTCCTTGTCAAGCTGCTCCACTTCGAAAGGAAAGAATCTCTTCAGCTTGCAGAACCGATGACCTTGAGGTTGGGTTGGGTTGGGTTGGGGTCGGTCTCTAAGTGGAAAATAAAGTCGAAAGGGAGATCAGAACTAAGAAGAGATGGGTTCGAGTCAGCCGCCGGCCGGGGGGCTTGTGCTTTTGCCAGGTTTTGTTGGGCTTGGGTTTCGAAGGTCTGGAAATTAGAGAAAATGCAGGATCATCAGAGGTTGTTGAGAGAGAATATGATAGAAAACGGTAGATCAAGCAGGGCAAGCCAAGTGATGGAGTCTAAGGTTGGCACGACAGAAGATTTTGGGGTCTAAGAACTGTTGTTTGGATGATTTTCTGTTGCTTTTTCCTTATGAGCCGCTGAGCTTGGTTATGATGGTAGCAAGCCTGGCCTGGGTGGGATAAAAGAGAGAATCAGGCCGGCAGTGGTTGAAGATGGTAGCTGGATCATTAGATTTAAAAGTTTTAAGGCCTGCTGGTAAAGGAAAAAATTCTCATAGGTTAAAAATAGCATTTATCACCATAATTATATACTGATGTTGCATTTTTCATCCGAGATAACGGTTCTGAAATGTTTTATTGAAATTAAGTACATGCTACAAGCAAACGGAAGATTATGGTTAAAATAGGAACAATAATTAAAAGGTTAAGGGCAATACATGCAATTACCTAAACTTTGATATTTATGTAGGTTATGAAAATATGATAGTGACAATTTAGTCGGTAGCGTTTCATGTGGGGCAAAATCGAAGAAAAGAAAAAGATTGCACATACCTTAATCTGTGCACCTACAAAATGTATCTAACAAAATGGGATAGGGGAGTAAATGTTAAAAATATTTGTTGAGTTGCATACATTTTATCTACGTGCCATCAGACAAGTGTGAGCATGCACGAGGGGTTCATTTCACGTATAATATCGAAGATATTCATTTCACGTGTCAAGTAGGGATATATATTGATATTGATGGTGTCCAAAAATTTAAAAAAAATACAGAAAAATAAAGAAAAATTTGCACCAAATGTAGCTTTTGTATCCTCGGCTCTCCTGTCCTAAAATGCTTCGCTTTTTTCTGTTTGTCTGTGTCCCAAAATATTAATAACCGTTACCTATTGACGCAACGTCTTCCAAAATTTTCCAATTAGCTTATTCCTTACGAGATTTATATATTATACCTTATGCAACATGCAATGTTTTAAATTCAATTAGTGAGAGATTCTAAATATGCGCTCTTTCCATCAAGTACTGTTTTTCATGTTCTTCTTTAGGTGTTGCTTTTCGAATAAAAGAACTTGAGTGCAGTTAAAGCAACGTATTAAT
The DNA here is from genome assembly GCA_005392925.1 of Aquilaria sinensis. Taxonomy (NCBI): domain Eukaryota; kingdom Viridiplantae; phylum Streptophyta; class Magnoliopsida; order Malvales; family Thymelaeaceae; genus Aquilaria; species Aquilaria sinensis. The sequence goes on along the minus strand of SMDT01000870.1, from coordinate 70,744 downwards.
GTGTCATGCTTTACGGTGGCCAAACTGAGGGAATTCAACTAAATTTATTCAGCTTTTGCTTTGCTCTTGGGTCGATACATTTCTTGCCATGAGCCATTGGGAACGAATGAGATTCATCTATGATGACCGAAGTGTGGCCACACCAGTTACCTAAGAACTTCGGGAAAGAAGGGAGCCAGACACCTAAAGAATACCACCCCGGTAGAACGTCGGTACCTACCTCGGGAAATCAACGGACCATCTCCCTCGCGAGGGCGACCGAACTAATCTCGGAAACAGGTGATGCCTCGAGGTACCAGCCTGACTCCGGGAAAGGCCCCCACTACGAAGACGGACTTCGACCTAGGGGACCTCAAAGGCGCAGCAGAAGTCACCTAAGAGCCTCTGACACTTCGCTCGTACGCCCTGTACGGGCGCCCTCACATGAGCTCTGACAAAGTGACACGCCCCCGTCTTGTCATGTCGGGGTGTGATTGTTGCAGCTCGTGGCTCGAGGAGCCTGCAGGCAGCCAAGGAATCCCACGCCCAGCAGTACAGGCATCATCCAACCATACACGTGCCACAATCTTAAAGGCTCGTTCCCTCCTTTAAATACGCCAGGCACATGGCCATAAAGGGGGCAGAGACTCAGGCTCTGGCTCCGGCAAAAGGGGAACAGGACAGAGAGAGGCTGGAAAACGGAGGACACTCTCTCCTTTCCGCCTAAATACTCTCCCTCCGGCCCGCAGAAAGACACGCCAGGTACACGTCTCTTGTACTTATTACGGTGTTTACCACTGAAAAAAGGCACTGACTTGGCGTCGGAGGCCCATCCCCAGAAAAAGATTCTGGGGACCTCCTGACCATTGTCTTCTGAGTGTTCCAGCCTGGCTTCCCTGGAAGATCTTTGTTTCGGGCCTTTTACCACGCCGTTGGAGCTTCACGTCACTTCCTCGCCACGGAACCAAGGAGCTGCTGGCCATCACTTGAGGCGATCCACCCAGAACGCCAATTTTTCTCCAGGACCCCCTGTTGCCTTCATCACCGCACACAGCGGAGATGCCGGTTTTGCACAATCGGACCGCACCATTTGGCGCCGTCTGTGGGAAATAGCTCCCAGGTTGCCGAAGTTGAAGATTGGCGTTCTAAGGGGAAGGGACTTTCGAGGTCTCCGCCCGCGCCAAACATTTAGCGGGCAACTGAATAATGGCAGCAAGGGTGCCTCCGCCCGAGGATAAATGCCCTCTGACTATTATCATAGGCTTCCTGCGCGAATATCCACGCCTTGTCGAGGTCGAAATGATGCAGTAGTTAAGCTGAAAAATGCCACTGCTAAGTGCAAACCAAAGCACCTCCGCAGTGCTACCTCGATGAGGGGAAAAGTCCCGTGTCAAGTCACAAAAGTGTGGGGAGCAAAGATCAACGAGATGAGTCCCCTTCGGGAAGTAGGCCCCTTTGGGATATGGACTGCGGGAAAAGCGGGGTCAGGATGGCCCAGACCTCCCCGAGTTCGGCACCGGAGGAAAAATCGCCATCTCCTTGGCAACAAAGTCAAGACCCATTGCCCCGAAAAGTCGTCTATGACTTGACTAGCGGGCAGAAGGAACCGATTCTACTTCCCTGAACACGCTATCGCTGTCCGAAGTGACCTGCCCCTGCGCGACGTCACAAAAAAGGGTAGAAGCATTCGGAAAAGACTATAAAAATGGTGCATCGAACTCGGAAAGTACTACGTCACGCATGAGCATAGAAGGGCAGTGAACGCCCAGGTACTGGCAGACTACACCGCCGAAATCCCAAAAGGAGGGAAGGCTGGAACCAATAAGGGAGACAGAGCGAAGGTAGATCCAGAATGGAAACTCCTTGCCAGTGGAACCCCAAGCGCAGAACGTCAGGACGCTGGGATACCCCCTCGGGGGCCCGAAGGCAGAGAGGCCATAGAAACGATCAAATTTTGATTATCAGAAGTATTGGGCCGTCCGAGTATGGCAAAGCTAGGTATAATGACCTCGCACAAAAGGCGGAAAGATCCTGTCGGGAGAAACCTCGAAACCTAAGGGTCCCAAAAATCCTCATGAAGCGGCAGAAAGTGCAAAGGCGTTCCCGACGATATTTCCTGATTAAGGGAAAACCATGCAGGCAAAGGTACGCAACTCCATTATTACTATATATCGGTAAAAAAGGTGCAGGACAATTCGTCCAGTAAGCTCGACGTGAAAATGGCCAAGGACGAGCCACCACCCGAAGACTGCCTTCTGAGCGGATAACCTCGGAAAGATTACACCGAGCCGCTCCTGACAGCACCCGAAGATGTGAAGTAGAGGACTACTTCACCGAGTGGGGTAGGGCAGGACTCCTAGCAACCATTGCACAGACAGTTCGTCTGGAAGAACATAATATGCTGATTTGGCATACCAACAATGGTGTTGGCCAAAAATGATTTCCAGTCTATAGACAAAGGATTTCAAGATCCATCATCAGCATGAGAAAGCACTTCGGCCTACTAGCTCAACTGTCGAGCAACAGACAGGCAAGGTTGCCAAAAGAGCTATAAAAAAGGACACCCTTCTCCCAGACGACAAAAGAGGGTGGAGAAAGCAAAGGGAAAAAGGCCAGGAAAATTTCCTATCGAACCTAAGAAACTCTCAAAGGAGCGAAGAGGGGAAATACCTTTCTCATTTATCTCCAGTACGAAGATGGAAAACCACAAGTGTTTTCCCAAAATCCCTTGACCGAATGTGGTCGGGAAAAGATGGAAAACCGACAAGTGGAAAAAGGCAAGGGTTTTCCCAAAATCCCTTGACCGAATGTGGTCGGGAAAGGATTGAAAACCACAATCTGTTTTCCCAAAATCCCTTGGTGTGGTCGGGAAAAGATGGAAAACGACAAGTGTTTTCCCAAAATCCCTTGACCGAATGTGGTCGGGAAAAGATGGAAAACCAAGGGTTTTCCCAAAATCCCTTGACCGAATGTGGTCGGGAAAAGATGGAAAACCACGAGGGTTTTCCCAAGATCCCTTGGCCGAATGTGGTCGGGAAAAGATGGAAAACGACAAGTGTTTTCCCAAAATCCCTTGACCGAATGTGGTCGGGAAAAGATGGAAAACCACAAGGGTTTTCCCAAAATCCCTTGACCGAATGTGGTCGGGAAAAGATGGAAAACGACAAGGGTTTTCCCAAAATCCCTTGACCGAATGTGGTCGGGAAAAGATCCCGACAAGAGGTTTTCCCAAAATCCCTTGAAATGTGGTCGGGAAAAGATGGAAAACCACAAGGGTTTTCCCAAGATCCCTTGGCCGAATGTGGTCGGGAAAAGATGGAAAACGACAAGTGTTTTCCCAAAATCCCTTGACCGAATGTGGTCGGGAAAAATCCCTTGACCGAATGATCCCTTGACCGAATGTGGTCGGGAAAAGATGGAAAACGACAAGGGTTTTCCCAAAATCCCTTGACCGAATGTGGTCGGGAAAAGATGGAAAACGACAAGGGTTTTCCCAAGATCCCTTGGCCGAATGTGGTCGGGAAAGGATGGAAAACGACAAGTGTTTTCCCAAAATCCCTTGACCGAATGTGGTCGGGAAAAGATGGAAAACCACAAGGGTTTTCCCAAGATCCCTTGACCGAATGTGGTCGGGAAAAGATGGAAAACCACAAGTGTTTTCCCAAAATCCCTTGACCGAATGTGGTCGGGAAAAGATGGAAAACGACAAGGGTTTTCCCAAAATCCCTTGACCGAATGTGGCCGGGAAAAATCCCTTGACCGAATGTGGTCGGGAAAAGATGGAAAACGACAAGGGTTTTCCCAAAATCCCTTGACCGAATGTGGTCGGGAAAGGATGGAAAACGACAAGTGTTTTCCCAAAATCCCTTGACCGAATGTGGTCGGGAAAGGATGGAAAATGACAAGTGTTTTCCCAAAATCCCTTGACCGAATGTGGTCGGGAAAAGACCCTTGAATATGGTCGGAAAAAGATGGAAAACGACAAGTGTCTTCCCAAAATCCCTTGGCTGAATGTGGTCGGGAAAAATCCCTTGACCAAATGTGGTCGGGAAAAGATGGAAAACAAGGAAACAGCAAGTGTTTTCCCAAAATCCCTTGGCTGAATGTGGTCGGGAAAAATCCCTTGACCGAAGGTGGTCGGGAAAAGATGGAAAACAAGGAAGGTTTTTAACCAAAAATGGTCGGGACAATAATAGTAAGCGAGAAGTATTTCGCAGTTCCTTGACCGAATGTGGTCGGGATCGTTGAAAAAGATCGCTCGAAATGTTGGCAGAGATTACTCAAAACACTTAGCCAAAATTATGAGAATTCACTAATCGAAATTTTGATACAGGAAGAAGGTTACAAAGAAAAGAAAAACACGAAGAGAAAGAAGAAGGAAAAAAGCCCTAGGATATCTAGGGGGCCCCGGCGTCACGGGAAGCTCCAGCTCCGCTGCCTTTGGCCGACGTCTTCGGAAATGAGGCAGGTGACAGGTTGAGGAGCTCTATCTTTGACCAAGCCCACCGAGGACCCTCGGGAATATCCATGGCCGCCAAAAAAGAGAGGTCAAGGTCTGGATACTTCTTGTGAAACTGATGACGGGCTAGGCAGAAACCGTCCTGAAAAGCAACCTTCGTTGCCTGGACAGCTTTGTCCTTAGCCACGTCTAAGTCATCCGCCTCGTTCTGAAGATCCGAGACTTCCTTCTGAAGGGTTGCAACCTCCTTCTCCAGTTCTTTCACCTTCTTCTTGTTCTTTGAGTCCTTCTTCAGCATATCGACCTCGGCGCGGAGGTTAGCATTGTCCTCCTTCAGCATGCCGACCTCGGCTCGAAGGCTGGCATTGTCAGCAAGAGCCATCGCCAAGAGAGCGGTCTCTTCTTCCTTCTCCTTTTTAATGGCTTCATTGGCTGAGGTTAAGCTCACAACCTCCGCGCCAAGAACGGACATCTTATGGGAGAAGTCTTTGATGAGGTCCTCCTGGCCCCTCAAAAACTCGTCCCGAACAGCAGCTACCTTCTCCCTGGCTATCCGGCTTAATTCGATACTGACCAACGCCGATTCAGCACAGAAGCGCTTGGCCATTGCCAGTTCATTCTCGGCCCGTACTTGCGCCGAAGACTGCTCTGGCAGCCACACCTGAAGGTACGCGCTGTACCCCAAGAGCTGCAAAAGAAGGGACACTTAGAAAAATTTACAAGGGAAGCCAAAATATGGAGATAAGGAAGTGGGAAGAAAAGTAAAGGGACCAGGAGAGTTACACGGGCAACGCGCTCGGAAATCTTGGCCACAAGAGTACTCTCGGAGGCGCACTCCTCGGCAACGGCCTTGGAAGAAGCTTGGGTGAGCATGCCCCTTGCCATCTGGGGAGCCATTTCCCGACAGTCTTTCGGAGAACAGATTCATGTCCTCCGTGAAAGACCAGAATGGCTCCCTTGGGATTTTGTCCCTCGGGATGAGAGAGTCCCGAAGAGCCCGTCTTCGGGAGTGATCAGTTACCCAAACTGGGGGAGCCAAATCCTCTGAAAAAATGAAGACGTGAAATAGATAGACACCCTCAGTCATGAAAATCGAAAGTGCCGAAAGAGGGGGAGCAAGAGGCAAACCGGGCGGAACCCCGGCAGTGTCCTCGTCAGAGTCGGGGCTCTCTTCCACGACAGCAGGAACCTGTTTCCCTTTATCCCTGAGGCGTTTCTCCAATTCCTCAGCAGTAGAATCACCTGCTTAGCGTTTCTCCAATTCCTTAGCAGTAGAATCACCTGCTAAAGTACTTAAAGGGATCACCGAGGCGGCAGGACATGGAACGGTGGCAACAGTAAGCGCCCTCGCAGGAATCTCGGCAGAAATTTCAGCCCCGATAGGAGTCTCAGCCGGGATGGAAGTTGTGATGACGTGTTCAGTCCCCGCCACATCCCCGGGGGGTGGAAGAAGGGAGTCCTTATTTGTCTTCTTTGTCGCCGAAGATGGCCCGCTTCCAGAAGTCTTGCGCCTCTTGGTAGCACCCTTCTTCGTTTGTTCTTCCTTCTCGGTCTGACCAAGAAAGAGGGACTTATAGTTGGCAGCAGATTCGTCACTCATTTCTGAAAAAGAACATCAAGTGTGAGCCTACAAAGACAAAGAATGCTGAAAATTTTGAAAGGAAATTCACTTTAAAAAAACTGCCAAGAGGGAGACATAAGAGGATGCCCGATCTCGGGAATGAACGAAGATATGGCAGGACAAGAAGAGGAGGGACTTCGGGACAAAGGAGAACGACTTCCGGAAACCGAAAACCAAAAAAACCGAAGGAACTCTGAATCAAAACTCACCAAAAGCCTTGCCAAAATCTAGATTTCTGGACGCCGTTGTGAAAAATAGCCGGAAATCGCTCCGCCGTAAGAATTGCGCCGGGAAATGGGGAAAAGACAGAGAAAAGGCTCTAAAGCAGATGAGAGCTAAAAATAAATAGTGAAGCAAAAATGAAGCGAAAGGTGTTTATATAGAGCAAGAAGGGGCACAACCGCCGCGCGGAGGTGAAACGACGCCATAATTGCCCCTCGCACGTGAAAAGCCACGCCTTTCCCAGCCAGCTCTTGCCACGTGCCACCCATCGTGAGAAACCTGGGCGCGCTTTCTAATATTCTGAAAACCCAGACGCATCACCCAGAATTGACACACCTGGTTTCAAGACGTGACGGTTCGCTGGCCAATGGCAGGAAAAATGAAACAGTTGGGAGAAATTGGGCACCTCGAGAAACGCCAAAAGAACACCAAAAGACAGACAGGTGGTGTTTGTCCGAACAAGGCACATCCCTTGGGTGGCAAATGACACACTCCGAAGTTCTGAAAATAGCCCACAAATGAAAGCATCAGCCGAAGTATCCTTTTCGGCTTTCCGAAGGAGGGAATGTGATGACCGAAGTGTGGCCACACCAGTTACCTAAGAACTTTGGGAAAGAAGGGAGCCAGACACCTAAGGAATACCACCCCGGTAGAATGTCGGTACCTACCTCGGGAAATCAACGGACCATCTCCCTCGCGAGGGTGACCGAACTAATCTCGGAAACAGGTGATGCCCCGAGGTACCAGCCTGACTCCAGGAAAGGCCCCCACTATGAAGACAGACTTCGACCTAGGGGACCTCAGAGGCGCAGCAGAAGTCACCTAAGAGCCTCTGACACTTCGCCCGTACGCCCTGTATGGGCGCCCTCACATGATCTCTGACAAAGTGACACGCCCCCGTCTTGTCATGTCGGGGTGTGATTGTTGCAGCTCGTGGCTCGAGGAGCCTGCAGGCGGCCAAGGAATCCCACGCCTAGCAGTACAGGCATCATCCAACCATACACGTGCCACAATCTTAAAGGCTCGTTTCCTCTTTTAAATACGCCAGGCACATGGCCATAAAGGGGGCAGAGACTCAAGCTCTGGCTCCGGCAAAAGGGGAATAGGACAGAGAGAGGCTGGAAAACGGAGGACACTCTCTCCTCTCTACCTAAATACTCTCCCTCCGGCCCGTAGAAAGACACGCCAGGTACACGTCTCTTGTACTTATTACGGTGTTTCCCACTGAAAAAAGGCACTGACTTGGGCGTCGGAGGCCCCTCCCCGGAAAAGGATTCTGAAGACCTCCTGACCATTGACTTCTGAGTGTTGCAGCCTGGCATCCCTGGAAGATCTTTGTTTCGGGCCTTTTACCACGCCGTTGGAGCTTCACGTCACCTCCTCACCACGGGACCAAGAAGCTGCTGGCCATCACTTGAGGCGATCCATCCAGAACACCAATTTTTCTCCAGGACCCCCTGCTGCTTTCATCACCGCACACAGCGGAGATGCCGGTTCCGCACAATCGGACCGCACCAATCTACATGACGAGGATAGGCAAAAATATAAAGAATAAGAGGATTTTAATCTTTTTGTTTTTTACTAGGGGTTGCTTTGATGATAGATTGATCCATTTCTTGCCTTGAGACATTTGGAAAGATTCGTGGCCTTTAAGTTGGAGTCATTGCATGTTGTTCCATGACCGACATTCCTTACCTCGCTACATTTATAGCTATAAAACATAGTTCCTAATAATTCTCACAAAAACACGCAACTTGCTTTCTATCTTGTTGAGAGATCAAAAACAGGAAGAAAACTATGGCAACGGCTGCAATCTCGACTGTGGCCAGACAGCTTGGGAAATTGGTAGCCCAAGAAGCAGAATACTTATGGAGGGTGGAGGTGCAAGTGAATGAGTTGCACCGGGAGCTCCAATGGATTCATGGCTTCTTAAAAGAGGCTGATAAAAGGTAGGCAGACGATGAACGTGTGCGCCAATGGGTTATGAAGATCAAAGAAATTTCTTATGATGTTGAGGACGTGGTGGACACTTTCTGGCTTCAGATTACATCCAAGAGGAAAAAAGGGTGTGCAAATTCCATAAAGAGATCTACTTGCATTCTCAAGGAAGCATGCTTGCTCCACAAGATAAAGTCCCAAATGGAAGAAGTTACAAAAAGGATCAACACAACAACTCGACGGCTAGAAACATTTGGCATCGAGCAATTGAGGGAAGGAGATGGCTCAAGTTCCAACCAGCAAGAGCAAATGCAGCCACGACCTTATTTTCATCTTATTCGAGATGATGTCGTGGGATTAATGGGCGAGATCCAAGAGTTAGTCTCATATTTGGTTGATGAGGAAAGGGGTTTCTGAGCCATTTCCATATATGGGGTGGGGGGCATCGGAAAGACAACTCTTGCAAAAAAGGTTTACAATGACTCAAGAGTTAGAGGTCATTTTGATGAATTTGTTTGGGTGTCTATATCTCAATGGTGCAATATAAAGAATGTGTGAGCTAGAATTTTATCTCACCTTGACCGCTCATTTGACATGAAAGACATGCTTCTCAAGCATATGGACCTTGAAGAGCTAGCAACAAGACTGCATGGTCTTTTAAGAGAAAAGAAATGCTTGGTGGTTCTTGACGATGTCTAGAACACCCAAGATTTGTAGAATTTAAGGCCAGGGTTTCCAACAGAAGGGACTCGAAGCAAGTTCATTCTTACCCCTCGTAACAAAGAGGTAGCTTTGCCCATTCATAAAAGAGTTCACCTCCATGAATTGCAATGCTTGAATGACGAAGAAAGTTGGGCATTATTTCGAAAGGTTGCATTTTCTGGTAGAAAATTGGAAGGTATAAGAGTCAATTTATTTAATTTCATATATAAATTTTATGCCAAATGGTAGCTTTCTACTCGTTTATAAGTACTCTTTCATGATAAGAATTATTATAATTGCTATAGCTTCAATGTAACAACCCATGCTAAGATGACTTAAATTAGGATACATATGTCTATAAACTAGCATGGCAATCATAATTCCAAGTAAGTAATGTTTTTGCTAACATTGATAAAAGAGAATTAATACAAAGTTTCTCCATGCTTCTCTTTACATTGTTTTGTATTTTGTAGATCTTAAATTGGAAGCAAGAATGGAGGAGTTAGGGAAGAAAATAGTAGGATGATGTAGGGGATTGCCATTGGCTATAATTGCAATTGCAGGAATTTTATCAACCAAAAACGACACATATGTAGAATGGAAAGAAGTGCTTGATAATGTAAAGTCGTACATGAAAAAAGGAGAAGCCTACACTATTTCTGATGTCTTGGCCTTAAGCTACAACAACTTGCCACCTCATTTGAAGCCATGCTTTTTATACTTAGCACTTTTCCCGGAAGACTATGAGATTCGAGTAGAAAAATTGATTCACATGTGGGTTGCAGAAGGGTTTATCATTGTTGAGGATGTTGAAGAAGATGCAAAAGAAGATGTAGCAGAAAGGTACTTGATTGAACTCCTCAACAGATGTATGATTCAAGTTGGAAAACGAGCAGCAGACATGAAAATCAAAACATGTCGAATGCATGATTTGGTAAGAGAACTTTGTTTGTCCAAAGCAAGGCAAGAGAATTTCATCTTTGGTGTTCATCAGGATATGGGTGCTTCATCATTGGTTAGTACTGCTCCAAGATTTTCCATAAATAGTCCCAATGTAATCCAACAGATTAAGCATCCTCACCTTAGATCTCTTATTTTCTTTCGCCCATTGTTTGTAAATGGACCAGAAGAGCTCCCCGATAGATCCTCTCTAAAAAAGGTTATGAACTATGTTAAGAAAAATGAAGAAGAAAACAAATTAACTAGGCTTCTTGCCGGTTTAATAGGGCTTTTTTTATTGTTTCATATGTTTCAAAAGCTAATGTCTTACATTTTTTACAACTTCAAGCAGCTTAGAGTCTTAGATGTAGATGAAGGTTTTCGCATCATTGGATGCAATCTACTAAAAAAAGTGAATAATCTGATTCATTTAAGGTATTTGTGTTTGCGGGAGGGTACTGAACCATTGAAGTTGCCTTCATCTCTTGGAGAACTAAGGTGTCTCCAAACATTGAATTTAAGACTTCGTCTGATTGATGAATTTAGAGGTCTTGTAGTCAAAGTACCAAATGTGATATGGAGGATGGAGCAATTACGACATTTGTACCTCCCAAATAAGTGTCACCCCAGGACCAAGTTGAGATTGGGCAATCTCAAACATCTACAAACATTGGTGAACTTCCCAACCTGTAACTGTGATGTGAGAGAGCTTGCTCAACTAATAAATCTTAAGAAGCTTACCATGCGCGATTTTTTGGAATGCAAGGATAGATCTATTTGTTGCATCAGAAATCTTTGTACTTGTTGTTCTTGTGATTGTTTAACAGAAGTGGGTGGTTATTGGCTGGGAATGGAACAAGATGCAATAAACTTGCTAGGAGGATTGCCTAAGTTAAGGTCTTTGGCACTTAAAGATGGAGCTTTTGCTGGAAATGAAATGGTCAAATCTACCACAGGGTTTTCACAACTAAAGTCTTTAAGTCTAAATTTTTTGCCAGAACTAAAAGAGTTGAAGGTGGAGCAGGGAGCCATGCCGAGTCTATGCCATCTCAAGATAAAAAGTTGCCCCAAAATGGATACACTTCCGGTGACATTGAGCTCTCACTCCTCCCTCCAAAAGGTTGACATTGTAGATATGCCCGAAGGTTCAGTTGTGATGTGTCTCTTAGTCAACAACATGCTTTGCCCAAGTAAGTACATTTAATTAAAGTGTTTTTGTTTAAACACTTCAAATTATCTTTTTATTAAACAAGAACGAGGAGCTATGTAAGGATGTATTGAGTTCTTAATTGTGAGATTACACCAAAGGGTAAAAGTGGCAAAATGATAATTTTGATATGACTTAGTGGCATGGGCATAATTTTGATGAAACTAAGGTCAGGTAAGTGTTTTTGACCAATTGAGTTAAGGTGATGAGTTATTCTAACCATTAGAACCAAGAATGAAAGTTAAGGGACTATAATGTACTAAGTAGGAATTGGGCAATTATACTTTTGTAATGGCTTAAATGGCTTATGGGTAAAAGCTTAGGGCGAGAAAAAAAATATATTTAAGGAGGGAACAAAAAGGATGGTTGAGGAAACACACTTAGTGATAAAAAAAAATTAGAACTTAGTTGAATGGAGGAAAAACATGGCTAAGGAAAGATATAATAGGGTAGGTATAGATATTTGGTTAGAAAGAAAATCAGTATTCATCATCACTTTCCCAACCCATTTTTGTATCTCATTTTCCTTCATAGCTCATGTTCTTCATTTCTTCAAAATCCTATAAAATTGATGCAAAATTGAAGGCCTACTTGAAAGTATATACATGAAGCCTCTAGCTCATTTTTTTGTGGTTTTGGTGTATTAGCCGTATCTCTTGCAAGTTTTGGCTTCAAACCTAAGAAGAGCTTTTCCATGGGTTCAATTTGGTTCTAACATCTAAGCTTGAAATATGGTTAGGGATGGTCTTAATTTAGCGCTTTTCGTGCCCATTTTGTTTAGAATTAGACTTAGAACTCAAGGGAAACAAATTGTGCACAGATGTACTTTATGATTACTTAGTGGTAAGTGGTTAAGTTAATGCAAGTGAAATTGATGCATTTCATGTCTGATTTATGAATTAGAAGTGATATTTAAGGCACTTAAATTATGGAAAACCAAGTTAGAAATGGGAGGTCATGAAAATGGGCGGGCATGAAAATGGGCACGAAGGAACAATGCGGGCACAGCCCCTAGGGGTGGTGCAATCGCACTGCTTACTGGTGCAACCACACCACTCACAAAAAGTTGCCAAAATGGTGTTGTGATCGCACCAAATTTAGGGTGCAACCGCACAAAACATTTGTTGCCCAAATTTTTCCTATATGCATCTTGAATGTTAATTAAAGTTTCCCATGCAACCCCAAAGTCTTGGCATGCCCAAATTTAGTTACTAAATTACTTCTAAGGTATTATATGCATCAATTATATAGGGTAATTAATTGGGGTGTTTAAGAGGGCTAAGTTTGGTAGGTTAGTAAGGGTACCATAATGAAGAAGTAAGAAGCCAAATGGGAGCTAAGTAGGGTTCGATTTCTCTAATGACCAAAGTATTGGGTCGTGGACCTCTAGGCATTGGAGTGGAAACTAAGGGAGTCCTAACCAAAGCTAAGAAGATTGGGAGGTAAGTAGGTCCTTTAAGGGTGTTTAAGTCTAGTTTGAAGATCTTGGCGAAGTAAAGCTATTAAGGCGATTATGTAGCCCGCACTATAAGTAAAAGAAAGATATGTTAGTGATGGGAGTGGTTGATGACCTAATCTAAGACTTGTAAGTGGGACTTAAGGGAGATAAAAGATTTAGGATATCAAATACCTCTGTTGTTTATGCTGATGACAAGTTTAAGACAGCTTATGGTATAAAGTGTTGTATGTTGCATATCATTCATTCATGCATTCCACTTATTATTTTTTTTGTTATTTGTGGTTTTTTTTTATGCTTGGATGTTTGCTTGTTATATATACATGCTTGCTTGAGTTTCTTTACAGGTACTAAGGGACTCCTTACTAAGTACGATAATATACTTACTCCCTTAAGCTTATTTGTTCAGGTACTGACCCCGGGCCTAACAACTAAGTGGATAGTTGTGAGCTAAGTTTCTCTCTTTTATAGGTACTTCTTTTACATGAAACCTTGAATTTCTAAGTTATTTGTAAGCTAAGTTTTGTACTAACTAATTGCTTATGCCTTGTCAATTAGAGGCTAAGAGTTGCATAAGGACAAGTGAGGGCTTTACACTTGGAGTTTGATAGCTCAAAGGTGGGAGCTCAAGTAGATGATCTTAGCAGTATTTTAATATGTATATAGAGTTCCTTGTGTACTAAGATATTGCCTCTATTAGTATATATTATGCTGTATAATAATTGTGTTCCTTTTGAGTGCTTGCTAGGGTTAGGTGTGTGCATAAAATATTACTTGATGTTTAAGTAACTAATATTTTGTTGTCTTGGCTTGTTTTAAGTATATTTTTAACTAAATGCTCAAGCAATGTTTTCTCTACTTGGTATATTTATTTAAGGTACATTACCAAAACAAATACATACATATCTTCTTACAGGGTAGACTAAGTAACTAGTTGTGCATAAGTTGTTTTAATATAATAATGAGTATTAGTTAGTCAATTGTAACTAAGTGAAAACACTTTCTCTAAGAGCCTACAAGCCATTTAGTTTAGGGCATTGGCACTTTATTCCTTGATATAAGTCATTCTTGGTCCTAGAATAGCTTAACAAAATTGATCCGGAAACCATTCACTTGGTTCTACAGTTGTCGAAGATGCCGATGTCTTTGCTTTTGAAGTTCTATGAAGAATCTGCATTTTATTATTTTCAATGTTGCATTTGTGTGTATTTTTTACTTTGAATTTCCTTTCAGCAATAAAGTTTTCGGAAAATCCAATTTTTTTTAACTCCCCAAACAAAAACTTGGGTTATTTCCAAAGATTTTATCTTGCCTAGACAATTGAGAAGCAATAGATAATTGCGATACCTTGATCAATAAGTTGAACCACAGTAGTAATATTTAGCATTGAATTTTCCATCTATGTTCTAGTACAGTTGAATTTGTGACGAATTTGCTTCTCATGTAGATTTCACCCCAACAACAGCGAATCAAAGATTTGCTCGAGTAACTGAGAGCCATCCTAAATCTTAAAATGGATCCGCTGAAGAGATGCAATGAAATGCAAAATCTAGTGGAGATGGCTCATACCGTGCCATGGCTCACCGTAATAAAAGCTCCATAAGAATTTACAATGCTAAACTTGTTCTTTATCCCCTTTCTTTCAATTGCACATCTTATTAGACAGTATATACAAAACCCTTTCATTTGTTATAGTGAAGTTCCAAGTTTCAAGTACTCTGGCTGTAGAGGTGACAAACCAAATCCACTATCGACCAAGGGCTGCCGGAAGATACAACTGACAAAGGTAATACTTGCAGCGCAAGCTTGAAGATACATTATGTGTTTGAGGACGAACTAAAAATGGGCCACTGAAAGATGAGTGCACAATATTCACAATAAAAGAAGTTTGATTCCACATGATAGTATAAACAATGTAAAGCGGCATAGCAGAGTTGTTTATTATGTGTCGAGACATAAACTACCCCAAATGATGGATAACATAGCAGTAACTAAACTGCTTAAATGGTCATGACTTGGGCAGGTTCACCTTTACTACCTTCAATCTCACCAAAGTGTTCTTCACGGGTATTGTCGGCCAACATCAACTAGCCAAAAGAGGGCTGAACCGAGGGACACAAATGCACCACCACCGAGGAGGCCAGTCTTAGCAGTAGAGCAATCTATCTGCCCCTGTGGTGGCGCCATCCTTTATCCATTCTCGGCTGGTCTTATTGTTCAGGTGCGATCCCCTGATCTTAACCACGGTTAGTGTTCTCACAGATGACGTCAATTTGATACTGAAGAAAGCTATAGGAGATCTTGGAGATGGCTAAGCCTACAGTTAAAGACAAGGTTAAGACTTAAGAGTCTCAGAGTTGTGTGTCTTGGAAGTCCCATCAATATATATTTAAGTCAATATTGGCTTAAGAAGAATGGAAAAAAAAAAAACATTATAGAAGACTTTTTGTTTAGAATGGATTACATATAATACATAAAGAAGACCTATTATTGGCCTGATGATGTGGTGGTTGCCGAGAAATTCCTCCTATTTCATAGTGGATCTCGCGATAATGGTCATCACTCCCTAAATTTGAGCCAATCCAATTACAACAGTTAACATAGTATCTTTAACCCATAAGTAGTTCTCTAATGACCTTCTCCAAATCGAACTAAACTCATGAGTGAATCTCTGGTGACCTTCACAAAATGTGGGTCAAAACCCACTATAGAAGTAATGTAACATTTATAAAACATGACTTAGGCAATAAAAAAATGCGGGGTATTTGTAGTTGTTTTATGTGCAAATGAAAATTTCTTTTGTACAAGATTTTTTTTTGTTCATGCAACATTCTATAATTTTTAATTGAAAAATTATAAAAACCTCCATGAGGTTTAACCTAATTTATGACTATCATGCCTTCTATTTTAATAAATATATCACTCCCTTAAACTTTCGAAAATATACTACTATTCTCCCGCCATTTATTTTCAATATTTAAAATTTCTATTAATTTATTGGAACCCTATATAAAAAACACTTTTGACTAGAAAGCATTTAGTTAAATATGGATGATTAAATGTAACGATTTGCCAAAGATAAGGGATTTGATTTCATGATTTACTAAAGAGAACTATGTATCTTAACTATGAGAAAGTACCAGATTTAGACCTTTATGTTTGGCTAGATGCTCTTTCTCATCAAAGTATTGCTCATTTAGTGTTCGAAAAACTGATTCATAGATTTTCAACATCTAAAATGTAATTGTAGGTTTCAACCATTTGGTCAAATATACTTTTTCTTCTCATATCCAATCGTGCTCGCTCATTTCTCTTGCTATCAGATGCTACACCGAAACAATTTTCCGCCAACATTTTCTTCTTAACGTGCCTCACTCCTTTTTGTTATGCACTACTTTTTCCTCCTTTGTTTTGTTTGCTTTGTTTAGTTGATAAAAACATTTGTACAAATATATAGGGTTGAGAGAGTACATATGAACTACTTTCTCTCCTCTTTTTTTTTTCTTTTACTACTTAGAAGTATCTGTACAAATGTATACATTTAAGAAAGCATACAGATCTCTAAGCAGAAAAGGGTGTCTACTTTTGGGGGATATAGAAAACTACTGAACCAATATATGTGGTATTTAAGAAGGAACTTATGAACGTTGGGTTCGATCTCCTCACTTCTGCCAGGTTTCTCTTACGGATTTGATAAACTTATATTTATTATATTTATTTCTCTCATATTTATTATGTTTTAATATGTTTTGAATCTTAAATATATATTTTGAGTATGTTTTGTAGCTTAGAGCATATTTGGACTCAATTGATTGAAAGTGAATTTAATTTTCCATTTTACACGTTTTAATTTGGTTGTGCTTTTTCAGGATGTTGACAGATTGGTGATGTTCTGGTAGAAAAATCATATCTTGAGCTACAGAGATCGGAATGAAGTGATTATTGATTCATTAGAAAGCTAACATCTGAAGTTACAAATCATATTCAGACCATGAAACCCAGTTTGCACGTTAAGAGGGTCAAATTCAGCTTCAAAGTCACGATTTACGAGTCACCGCTGGTTCAGAAGTAACCGCAGTATTTTGGGCATATCTTTAGCTGCAGATGTCCGTTTTATACAATTCAGATGTCGTTTCGAAGCTAAGAAATAGATCTACAACTTTTATGCTTTGAGTTTTGAGAAATAATAGCTTCATCCAGGTCGGATATCAGCTTGAAGTTACTATTGCTGTTCTGGAGTACTGCTTGGCTGACAACTTTGAAACCTTATAGTTATTTTGAATCTTTTTATTTTTTTGGGATACTTTTGTAACAATATAAAAAGTTTAGGAAGTTTTTATGAGTTTAGCCATAGGTTTTTGGTCTTTCGGTTTAAAAACGCTGCCTCCAGACCCTTGGGGATCTTTCTCTCTTTTTTCACTTTTTAGTGTTTTTTTCTCTTCTGATTATGGCTAAGTAATTTTCTGTTTCAATTTTAGAGACGATTTTCATCATTAATACTGGTTGTGATGATTGATTTTTCTTACTTAAACTTTCTTTAAATTCAAGTATTTACTTCTTTGTTGTTTAGATTTATTGCAATTAATTTTCCTGTTCTCTCTTGTTGGACTGGTTATGCGATTGCAAATCTGCTTAATTTTCTTTCAACCATTTAGGTGAAGAATTCGATTTAGAAGCAAGTGAATTAACTAGATATTACTTTTATTTCTGGTTAGTTCATACGAAGAAGTAAGACAGGTTAAATTGTTCAAGCTTCTGAATTATTGCCTGGAATAAACTTTTTGGTTAATTGTTCTTAATGCTAATTTTGGGTTTATTAGAAATTGCTTTTCAATATCTGGTTACTCAAATTTAAGAAATTAATCTGAAGCTTTTTTTTGTTAATTTTACTGCTGAATTCTTAGGATTCTTTTTAGCTTTAAAAAGAGTTTTGTTTATTTGCTTGGATTGAAGAAGTACTTTTCTTCGATGATCAACTACGTGATTGGAATGGATAATCAACTCTGAACTAAGCGTTTTTAGTATTGGTTAATTTTGATTTAATTCTATAGTTAATTTATTTCAGCTTTTAATTCAAGAAAATCCCCTAACATTTTATTTCAGTTTTTTTATAGGAAACTTTCAGATAAAAATTTCCGTTGGGATTCGAAATGGTTGTCACTGCTAGACTACAAATTTATTTATTCTGAGTTGTTAGGGATACCAGAATTATTGTTTGCAGTTTCGATGATCGACCATAATTTCAATTTAGTATCTTATGAACTTATCGTACTGTTTATTTTATTGAAGAGTATATTGCAATTGCATGATTCTCTTTTCCCACCCGCATGTATACTGAATACTCCATTGATATATTATCTATTATCCAAAACGGGCAGTATTTCTCCACCGATATGATCGGGTATCTACCAACCTACTCACCCACCGGCTGCATATCTCATCTATTGAAAATGACAATACAAATTAAAACTAATATGCAAAATCCAAAAGCTGACAAATATTGTTCTTGAATATGAACATTTAGTACTATACAGTATGAAGAATTTTAAAAACTTCCAAAGTTAAAGGTTTAGAAATAATTTTTTATTTTAGATAGTTTCATTGAAAATACACGGTCAATAACGTTAGACATGTAATCAACAATTTGTCTATATATTAATTCTAAAAACTTGGTGACATCATTTCATTTTAGGTTGCACAACATTACTATAAACCAATAAGAATGTCAAATCAACTGATAAATGGCCATTGGATCCTGACAATTTCGCAACATATATCAAGGACCACTCATGAACAGTGATGGCAAATTGCAGATTTTACTTTTGCGATAGCCAATTGTACTCCCCCTATTGATAGCATTTTGTAACTCACACAATACTTGTATTTGGAATAAATTTTGATAAATTCTTGTATAGCTAAATTGTTATTCAAGGATGCACAATATACTTAAACAACATATTACTGGAAAAGTTTCCCACTGTATAATACCATAGAACGAACAAACAGAATGAAAAAGCATGATACTATTGCATGGAAACTTTGTTGAGAATTGTTGAATCCAATGTACCATCCAGCTGCAAGGTTCCTTCACATTGACCATCTGAACCACCAGGAATTAAGATTGAAAAATGCAAAGACATGTAGTGGCCCAATATTAATTTAGTTTGTTTTATTATATTTGGCATTTTTTAAACACTCAAAAGGAAAGGAAAAAAAAAAGAGCAGGGGAAAAGAAAGATATAAAAAAGAAAAAGAAGAGAAGGGGAGGGGAGGGTTATTAAAAGGGGGAGAAAGAAGAAAAAAAAAATAGGGTTTTACATATTTCACTCACTTTCTTATGTGGTTTTTGCTTTGTGTTTAACAAGTGGAAGAAGAAACTATCAATTGAAGAAAAAGAGAGAACCACTTGTGAATTTCTCTCTTGTGAAATTTCTCTTGGAGGGAAGAATAATTGATGGGTGATTATTAGTTATTTTTCAATAAGTAAATTGCATAATTGGTCCTTAACCTTTAGACATTATTTCCTTTTAGTCCCTAACATATTGAATGTTCTGTTTTGGTCCTAAACTTATTAAAATTGTTTCATTTTGGTCATTCATCAGATGAAATTTATTAACTTAGAATAATTGTCTAACAGAAAATTTTGAAGTTCTAATTTAAATATTCAATAACTGTCTTCTAGTAAATTTAAACAGTTTAATATTCTTTCAATGTAAATATACAATTTAAATTAATAGTTTTTTTCTAAATGAAATACATTTAATTTATAGAGAGAAAAAAAAGTGATTTAAATTTTTATTAACTATAAAAAAATTATTATACAAATTAAATTTATTATAAGACAGTTACCAGATAAATTAAATTATGATTTAAAAATTTGTTATCAGATAAATGCTTTGAGTTAACAAATTTCATCAAATTGAAACCAAAATGGAACATTTTCAAAAGATTTAGGACTAAGTCGAAATGGTTTGATGTGTTTAGGACTAAAATAGAATATTTAATAGGTTAGGGACCACAAGGAAACAATGACTAAAGGTTATGGATCATTTATAAAATTTACTCATTTTTCAATACATATGTCAGTCATTCTTAAAACTTTAAGAGGAGTTTAGGTTGATGATTTAATTGAAAATGATTTATTTTTAAAAATTAGATTAGATAATTAATTGTTGGGATTGCTTAGAATGAATTAGTGATAAATTTGGCCAACTTTTGGCTTGATGATAATGGTAATCGCGACTTGCAGGAGGATTGCGAGGATGGAAGATGAGGATGTCGTGTTTTGAGCATAATTGGGTTGACAAAAGACATCCTTTATGTTTACATATTGGTTCATTGAGTTCTTGAAGTTCAAAAAGTTACAATTTAGCCACTATAAGCCTAGACTGAAGCATATAACCTGGTTAATAACAATACTTGTCACGGAGCAGGGTCCTAGTGTCCGAGTTGCTTAACTTATAGGCCCTTTGGAATTGTGATCCCACGTAGTTACTATTAGTTAACCATTACTTGTAGCTAAATTAAAACAGTTTATGTGCAACTAGTTTCTCAGCCTACCTTGCAAAAAAGATATGCATGCACTTGTCGTAGTGATGCAAAACAAATAAGTAAACCATTTTAGAAAAACATCACTCGAGAATTCATTTTAAAAGCACTTAAACCATGCCAAAACAATGAAATACTAGCTACTTTAAGTTCAAGTAATAGTTTATGCACACTTAACATCACTAGCATGCACCCAAAAGTAACTTAATGGTTTTACATCACAATGTATCCTAATAGAGGCAACATCTTAGCACACAAGGTACTATAAACATACGAGACAAAATTCTTAACTAAGATCCTTTACTTGAACCCTACCATTGGGCTATCAAGCTCCAAATGCAAGCCTTTGTCTTATCCATGTGCACCACTTAGCCTTTAAATTATAAAGGCATAAAACTTAGTTAGTACAAAGCCTAAATCACAAGAAACTTAGAATCTCAAGGATTTTGTAGAATGAGTATCTGCAAAAAAAGGAAACTTAGCCCACAACTACCCACTTAGTTGTTAGGCCTAGCGTTAGTACCTGCACAAGAAACTTAAGGGAGTGAGTACATGAATGTTCTAAGTAAAGATCCCTTAGGGTACCTATAAAGAAAGCTAGCAAACATGCAATATGGCACACAAACAAACATGCTACCAACAAACAATCAACACAAAACAAAAAATAAGAATATGTAATGCATGAATGTATGATTTACAGCACACACAATCCTTAGGACTTCTTACACCTTAAGTGTCCTATTCTTACTGTGAGCTCAAATGGCAGAGGTACTTGACACATTGGCCCTAGTATCCCGAATTATTTACCTCCATTAAGTCCTACTTATGGGTCCTAGAGTAGGTCGTCACCTCCTTTCAAAACTTACCTGCCTTACCCTTAACTTATTGTTCAAGGTATCTATCTTATGTAGTTTTACTTGCCAAGCTCTTAGGGCTTAGCTTAGAGCTCCTTAGTAGCTTACTTACCAAACCACATGGTTTGGTTGGGATCCCCTTAGGTTTCTTCCTCATTTCCCAAAGGTCTAAGATCTAATTCTTGAGCCAATGAAGACTTTGAAACCCGACTTAATCCCCTTAGTGCTCCCCTAACAACTTGAGCACTTACACCCCCTTGCCACTGTACTTACCTCTACCTTAACCACACCATGTAGCTACCATTTAAATAATGCATAATTCTCAACTTAAGAATGAGTCTTAGACCTAACCGAGGCTATGAAACATCTTAGAATAGCCTAGGGATGATAACCGAGAGATTGGGACATTCTTAGAATGCCCCGAGCTTGAGGGACTTATGCCTTAGCGACACCTTTAGTGATGCGTCAGCAATGGCATCAGTCCATGGCCTTCCTAGAAAATTCTTGCCGGCACATCGCCAAACCTTGTCGCTAATGCTCTTACAGCATTGCGCGAACTACGTGCGACTTTGCATAGAACTTGCCTAACCTTCCTATCCCCAAAGCCAATTCACATGGGTCTTGTTTCTACTTTATTCCCATATGTTATACTACATTCTATACATTATTTGAGCTAAATTAACTTAAACCCTTAACTCAATTCAGCCATAAAGCAAGTACAAAGCGCAAACACATTTGAGCTCAACTTAGCACTCTTGAGTTCCAGACCTAAAACCAACATGATATGACACCAAAAACCACAAATTAAGATCATTTATAGCTACTCAAATAACTTAGAATGAGCACAGACTAAACCAAGGAGCTTACCGTAGGTTTTAAGCATGAAACAAGCATCAAAGAGCTAAATGGGAGCAAAAACACCAAGAACAAGTTGGAGGCTTCTTGCATTCACCTTGGAATCTTCAAATTGATGGAAACTTGAGGAATTGATGAGGTTTAGAGTAGAATTTCTAGTAAGGAGAGGAAGCCATGAAAATAGGAGAGGAAGAAATGGCAAACAGAAGTCAAACTTGCCTAAAAATATCCTAACCACCCAACTAAGGCATACTTCTTGTTTTCTTGTGTTTTGGCTCTCAAATTCTTATTTGTTTCACTTTGGGCACTAAACACTCACCCAAAACCTTCCCCCTTGGTCCTAAAGAATGTTCAAAAGCCTTTTACACTTAGTCTCTTGGACACTTAAGCCACTTAAGGCATAAATGGCTCATTTGAGCACTTAGTGCAATTTTTAGCACTTTTCCTTCAAATGATGGTTCTAATAGCTAAGATAACTTATGGTCTTAACTTAATTAGTAAAAACTTCGTACATGACCCTAATTTTATGAAAATTATAGTCATCCCACTCACTTGGGTCAAAATTAGTATTTTTCCTTTTTGACTCTTATGTGCCAAATAACACTTAGGAACTCATCTTTTGTTATACTTTGCTTGTCTTTCTTGCTTAATAAGATGCTAACTTAAGGTACTTAAGTAAAAACACTTAAATAAAGCACACTTACTTGGCCAAAGTCTGCCGTTGACACGGAGAGTCATCACATCCTCCATTCGTTTAGAAATTTGGTCCCCTAAATTTTGACTTAATAGGGCAAATTCACTTGGATATTGCCTTTGCATATCCTGCTTAGTCTCCCAAGTGGCCTTTTCCTCCCTATGGTTAAACCATAGTACCTTGACCATTGGGATCCACTTTGTTCTTAGTTTCCAAACTTGGCGGTCAAGGAACTTGATGGGGTGTTCTTTATAACTTAGGTTTTCCCTTATTGGAATGACAGATGGGGTTAACACTTGCCCGAGGTTCACAATGCATTTCCTTAAGAAACTCACGTGAAAGACATTGTGGACGTGGGAAAAACTTGGTGGCAAAGCTAACTGATAAGCCACTTTCCCAACCCTCTTGAGTATTTCAAAAGGACCAATATATCTTGGAGCCAACTTACCCCTTTGGCCAAACCTAGCCATATTTTTCACGGGGAAACCTTAAGGAGTACCTTCTTTCCTACATCAAATTCCAAATCTTTCCTTTGCACATTGGTAGACTTGGCTTATCGGTCTGAGGCAGCCTTGATCCTTGCTTAGATCAACTTAATCTTTGCCATGGTCTTAGCAATGATTTCAGGGTAAACAACCACTTCATCTACTTTATTTGCCCAACAATGAGGTGTCACACACTTATTCCCATACAAAGCTTCGTAGGGCACCATCTTAATAACTTCTTAATAACTATTATTATAAGCAAACTCAATTAATGGTAGGTGTTGATCCCAATCCCCTTTAAAATCCATCACATAACTTCACAACATGTATTCCAAAGTTTGGATCACCCGCTCAGTTTGCCCATCAATCTGAGGGTGATAAACAGTACTTAAGCTCACAGTGGAACCCATAGCCTTTTGAAAGGCATTCCAGTACCTTGAGACAAAATGGGGGTCTCTATCAGATACAATCTGATCAAGGATTCCATGGAATCTAACCACTTCCTAGATATGCAATTGGGCTAATTTCTCCATGGTATAAGTAATCTTAATAAGGATAAAGTGTGCTGACTAAATATCCACCACCACCCAAATTGAGTCATGCTGACTTTTTGTGTTGGGTAACTTGACACAAAAATCCGTGGTGATGGATCCCCACTTTCTTTCTAGGATGGGCAAATTTTGCAACATTCCTAATGGTTTTTGGTGCTTTGCCTTCACCATTTGACAAGTGAGGCACTTAGACACATATTCATATATGTCCCTCTTAAACTTTGGCCACCAAAAATAAGTCCTAAGGTCATGGTACATCTTATTCGCACTAAGGTGAACATTAAGCTTACTCGTATGTGCCTTTTACAACACTTGTTGCCTTAGGTCACTTGGCACATAGAGCAGGTCACCAAAGTAAAGCAACTCATCCTTGTACTGAAAGTCTTTTAGTACAGTACCATGCCTTTCCTCCCTGAAAATTTCAAGTTTGGGTATTTGTCCTGAGCTTCCTTAACCCTTTCCAGCCATGCTAATTGAATCTCAAGGACTACAACTTGAGCCATTTTTCAATCTCACCAGTTTCAAATAAGATTGAGAACTATTCTACATTGGAACTTTATTAAGTAGTAACCACTTGATCCTTGGAAAGAATCACCCTAGAATACTTATGGCTCAAGGTATCGGCAACCGTGTTGCCTTTACTAGAACAATAGTTTATCAAGCAATCATAATCCTTAATATACTCGATCCCCCTTCTCTACTTTATGTTCAAGTATTTTTGGGTAAACAAATACTTCAAACTTTTGTGGTTCGTAAAGATCTTGAAAGACCTTCCCATAAGGAAGTGTCTCCGGAGCTTTAAGGCAAACACAACGGCTGCCAACTCAAGATCATGCACTAGGTAATTTAACTCATTAGGCTTTAATTGCTTAGACCTATATACAATCACTTTGCGTATCCTATAGCAACACACGTCTTAATCCTGTCCCAGATGCATCGGTATACACCACAAAAGTCTTATGCAAATCTGGTAGGATCAAGATGGGAGCAAAAGTTAACCTTTTCTTAAGCCCTTAGAAACTCTCCTCACACTTAAAAGTCCAAATGAACTTTTGTGCCTTCTTTGTCAAGGCAGTCAATGACGAAACTATCACAGAAAATTTCTTAATGAACCTTTGGTAATAGCCCACCAAACCCAAGAAACATCAAATTTTAAATCTAGTCGTTGGGCATTTCCACTCCGCCACTGCCTTTACCTTTTCTGGGTCAACATTTAGTCCCTAAGCATTCATGATATGCTCGAGGGAAGGAATCTCACTTGCCTAGAATTGGCACTTAGATAGTTTTGCATAATATTGTTTTTCTTTAAGCACTTGTAAAGTTATCCTTAAATGTTCTTCATGTTCGTGGGGAGTGTTAGAGTTCACCAAAATATCATCAATGAACACCTCAACAAACTGATCTAGGTATGGCCTAAACCCTATTCATGGCATCCATGAAAACTATCGGAGCATTAGTTACTCCAAAAGGCATAACCATGTACTCATAATGCCTATACCTAGTCCTGAATGTAGTCTTTGAGATATCTTCATCCCTTAATCTTATCTAGAAATATCTAGACCCTAGGTTTATTTTGGAAAATACCTTTGCCCTTCTTAACCTATCAAATAAGTCATCGATCCTGGGCAATGGATATTTGTTCTTCACAATTACTACATTCAGTTTCCTATAATCTATACACAAACATAAGGTTCCATCCTTTTTCTTCACAAACAACACCGAAGCACCCCATGGCGAAAAATTTGGCGTTATAAAGCCCTTCTGAAGTAGTTCTTCTAACTACTTTTTTAGGTCATCTATTTCAGGTGCTAACATTCAATATGAAGGTATGGAAATCAGTTCTGCCTCAGGCTACAAGTGTATGGAGAATTCAATCTCCCTAATTAGAGGTAATCCTGGGAGGTTTATAGGAAAAACTTTTAGAAATAAATTAGCTATTGGGATTTCCTTAAGTTGCTCATTGACTGCCACCCTATTCAATGAGTAATATACTTCCTCACTCACAATGGGAATGGACTCTATTAACTTGAGGTGCAAACTTTTAGCACTACTTGCCAAACCACCTGTGTAAGTCACACTTACCCCTCAAGCATCCTTCAGGATGACCTTACAACCTGCACAGTAGATCTAGACCTTATACCTACTTAACCAATCCATTCCAAGGACAACATCATAAAAGATTGAGGTAAAAACCCAAATGTCATATAAAAACCTTTGGCGCCTAACTCTAAAGGATACCCCTTAACCATTTCATTGGTGAAAATGATACTCCTCCTAACATTTTTAATAAACCTCATTTTAACCATCAAAGTCCTTTATAGTCCTAACTTAATAACCATGCTCAAGGAAATGAGAGAAATAGTAGCACCAGTGTCAAATAGAATCCTAATACTACTATCCTAAACATTAAAGTTACCTTGCATAGCTGTCGGCTCCCTAGGCATCCGGCCAGTCAAAGTAAAGACACGTGGCTACATAAGGCCTCCAATAGATGCATTCCCACTCTTGAGGCTCATAGTCTTCCTTGTCCTTGTTCTTACCTAAGCCTTTGACATTCCCTAGTCCAATGTCCAGGCTAGTGGCAGTAATTGTAAAGACCGGTCCTGAGAATGCATGGTTTGTTACCATGAAACTTTTGACACTTAGGGCAACAGCCCTTCCCAATCCTCTTGCCTTTCTTGGAGTGACCTTGGTCTCCTCCCAGGTTAGGCCTCTTGCCAAACAATCTTTAGTGCATCGGGACCCTTGGCTCAACGGCCTTGTCCTTTGGTTTCACTGCCATCAACTCCCTTTCCAATGCTAAGACCTTTTGAATAGCCTCATGATAGGTCCAAATTCCAATAATAGTCAAGAAACTCCTCAACTCCACCTTAAGTTCATGAATGAACTTCTTTGCCTTAAATTCATCCTTCCCAGCCAAGTAAGGAGCATACCAGAAAATATAATTAAATTTCCTTTTATACTCATGGACCGTCAAGTTTCCTTGGACCAACTCATCAAATTCTATGCTCTTTTGGTCTTGGACCGCCTCACTATTGAACTCATTCTGGAATTTCTTTTCAAATTCAGTCCAATCAAGTCCTTTGGGCCTTTGCCTAAGTCTACCTTCATTGTAAGATTTAAGTCTCTCCATCACATTTTTCCACCTCAAGGAAGCCTTTCTTTCCAAGAAGAAAGGCACCAAATCCATCTTAGCCTTATCATCAAACTTCATGTTCTCAAAGATTTCATTGATTTGGAACAACCGTCCTTCGGCCACATCGGAATCACCCACACCATTAAACTCTGGAGTGTTGATTTCTTGACATATCAAAATGAGCCCCATGTGATCCAAAATAACGGGCCTCTTCCTTCTTCTATGGGATGAATATCCTCCTCATCTTCTTCCTCATTATCCTTTTCGAGGTTCACTTGAGCACACTTATGCACTTGCTTTTGACCTTACAGTTGCCCTTAGGGTGAAGGATTTCTCCCCTGACCTTGGTGCATCATTGGGCCTTGGTGCACTTTGGCCCTTACCCCATTAGGGTCCTCCAAGGTCCCTCTTCTAGTTAAAGGTTGAGCACACTCCTCAAGTAGGATAGTCATGCCATGTAACATCCAATCCATAGACTTATTAGGCCTCCGTAACAAGGAAACCACTTCTCTTAAGACCGCCCCATTAGGATAACCAGTTCCCGCACCAAGAACCTGAGCCTTAGCAGTAGCACCTGACCAAAGCCAGAAGACCACGCCCAGAGCAACATATAAGTAGTACTAACTTCACTTAGCACAAGGAACACTAAGATCTTAGTTCACTTATTACCTCCATTAGGATCATTGACTTGCTCTAATACCAAACTATCATGGAGCAGGCTCCCAATGGCCCAAGTTGCTTAACTTGTACACCCTTTGGCACTGTGATACCACTTAGTTACTATTGGCTAACCATTACTTGTATGTAAATTAAAATAGTTTATGTGAAACTAGTTTCTTTGCCTATCTTGCAAAAAGATATACATTCGTTTGTCCTAGTGATGTAAAAAAAATAAGTAAACCATTTTAGAAAAACATCGCTCAGGCATTCACTTTAAAAGTAGCTAAATTGTGACAACTTCAAGTAATAGTTTGTGCACACTTAACATCACTGGCCTGCACCCAAAAGTAACTTAATGGTTTTACACCCCAATATATCCTATTAAAGGCAACATCTTAGTACACAAGGTATGGTAAACATATTGGATAACATTCTTAACTAGGATACTTTACTTGAGCCCCACATTTGAGCTATCAAGCTTTAAGTGCAAGCCCCTTCTTATCCTTGTGCACCACTTAGCCTTTAAAGTATTAAGGCATAGAACTTAGTTAATACAAAGCTTAAATCATATAAAATTTAGAATCTCGAGGATTCTATAGAATGAGTAAATACAAAAAGAGGAAACTTAGCCCACAATTACCCACTTAGTTGTTAGGACCAGCATTAGCATCTGCACAAAAAACTTAAGGGAATGAGTACATGAATGTAGTTAGTAAGGATCCCTTAGTGTACCTGCACAGAAGAAAGCTAGCAAACAGGTAATATGGCACACAAACAAACTGCAACCAACCAACAATCAACATAAGACAAAGCATAAGAATATGTAATGCATGAATGTATGATGTGCAACACCCATAATCCTTGGGACTTCTTACACCTTGTGTGTTTTATTCTTGTTGTGAGCTTAAATGATGGAGGTACTTGAGACACTGGCCCTCATATCCTAAATCATTTACCTCCCTTAAGTCTCACTTAGGGTCCTAGAATAGGTCATCACCTCCTCTCAAAACTTGCCTACTTTACCCATAACTTATTGTGTAAGGTAGCCATCTTATATGGTTCTACTTGCCAAGCTCTTAGAGCTTAACTTAAAGCTCTTTAGTAGCTTCCTTACTAAACCACATGGTTTGGTTGGGATCCCCGTAGGTTTTTTTCCTCACTTTTTAAAGGTCTAAAACCTAATTCTTGGGCCAATGAAGACTTTGAAACCCGACTTAATCTTTATAGTACCCCCTTAACAACTTGAGCACTTACACCCCCTTGCCACTCTACTTAGCTCTACCTTAATCACACCACTTAGCTACCACTTAAATAATGCTTAATCATTAACTTAGGAATAAGTATCTGACTCAACCAAGGCTACAGAACATATTAGAATAGCCTAGGGATGATAACCAAGAGATTGAAACATTCTTAGGATGCCAAGAGCTTAAGGGACTTGTGCCTTGGTGACACCTTTGATGATGCAACACCAACAGCATCAGTCCTTAAGCCTGCTGGAAAATTGTCAGTGACACATTGCCAACACACATTGCCAATGGTCACGCATCACCAAACTGTGTCGCCGCCGCCAATGTTCTTAAATCATTGCGCGACTATGTACAAAGTTGCACAAAACTTGCCCAACCATCCTATCCCCAAAGCCAATTCACATAGGTCTTGTTTCTAATTCATTCCCACATGTAATACTACATTTATATGCATTATTAAAGCTAAATTAACTTGAACCCTTACCTCAATTCAATCACAAAGCAAGAACAAAGCACAAGCACACTTAAGCTCAACTTAGCTCTATTTAGTTCTAGACCTAAAAACAATGTGATATGGAACCAAAAACCCCAAATTAAGACCATTTCTAGCTACTCAAAAAACTTAGAACCAGCTCAAGCCAAACCAAGAAGCTTACCCTAGGTTTTAAGCTCCAAACAAGCATAAAAAAGATAAATGGGAGCAAAAACACCAAGAACAAGTTAGAGGCTTCTTGGATTCACCTTAGGACCTTCAAATTGATGGAAAATTTAGGAATTAGGGAGGTTTAGAGTAGAATTTATGGTGGGGAGAGGGAGCCACAAAAATGGGAAAGGAAGAAATGGCGAATGGAAATCGAACTTGCCCAAAAATATCCTAAGCACCCCACTAAGGCATACTTCTTGTTTTCTTGTCTTTTGGCTCTCCAATTCTTATTTGTTTCACTTTAGGCACTAAACACTAACCCAAATCCATCCCTCCTTGGTCCCAAAGATGTTCATAAGCCTTTCACACTTAACCTTTTGGGCACTTAAGCCATTTAAGACATAAATGGCTTATTTGAGCACTTAGTGCAATTTTTTGCACTTTTCCTGCAAATGATGGTTCCAATAGCTAGGATAACTTATGGTCTTAACTTAATTAGTCAAAATTTCTTACATGAATCTAATTTCATCAAAATTATTGTCGAGTCACTCACTTGGGTCAAAATTACTATTTTTCCCTTTTGACTCTTAGGTGCCAAATCACACTTAAGAACTCATCTTTACTCATATTTAGGTTGTCTTTTTTGCTTAATAAGATGCTAACTTGTGGTACTTAAGTGGAAACACTTAAATAAAGCATCCTTACTCAGTGAAAGTCCATCGGTGACTAGGAGGGTCGTCACAATACCATTGCCTAGGACGTTCAACACTAGTTCAAAGAGTTCTTTGGTTCCAAAATCTTTTGTTTGGGTCACCATTAAAGAGTAATTTTAGGTTATTTCTTAAATTGGTTGAATTTGAGATAAACTTTTGTATAATTATTTTAAGTAGCAAAACCATTGTTTTAGGAGTTGAAAAGTTATGATTTGAGGTGGATGGCTACCACCAATTTTAATATATATATATATATATATTATTTGTTCAAAATGTTAAGTATGCAAACTTAATACTCGTTTAAATTTAGGATTTAAAATTAGTTTTCATTAATTTTTTTCAATAAAAATAAGAGTTTTCAAATACATGTTTTATTATAAAATTATTTTCCAAATATTTTATTATATTTACTTGTTTTTCTAATTATTCAAATTCTACCTTGTTTATCTAACATGTTGTGTTTGGTTAACTAAGTTAGAATCATATATGTTTTAATTGTGATATTTTGCACTAAAATTTGATGACAATTTCAATGCTTTGGTTTGTGTTTTGACTCTGTTTTCATGGGTGTTGGTTCAGTGCCCGTACTACTGGAAATTTATAGTTCTAAACCAAGATATTTTGTTCTGTTCTATTTTGTAATACTCTATTTTTAGGATTGGTCATTCTGGGCATTCAAACAATGGCAGTTCTTAGTTGGTTTTGGACATACTAAAATGGTTTAAGTGTAGCCATAGTGATCACTTTGCTCACTCTGCTTTGAATTTCTATTCTATCAATGCACTCTAAAATGCACTATTTGGTTAATTATTTTTTTCAAAATATTAGTTGCTCTATTCTTGTAAGTGCTATTTTAGTGATTATCTTTAAACTCTTCAAACATTTTTATACATAGGGTTTGTGTTGTTATCGTATACGAATTACTTTTTCTTGATTCCTATATGTTTTGTATACTGTATTCTATTTTATGGAGTGGTGGAAAACATGTTACATGTTGGGCATTTGTACTCGCCCATTTTCACCCCTTTATAGAGATAACGAGTGGTTTGAGTTAGCTAATGAACGAGTGGCTATATGACCAGTTGTAGGTCAAGATAGTAAGGAATATTTTGTTAGTACTATTACTAGAAATTTGTTTATGTTTGGGAAAAATTTTAGATTTCATTTCTTCCTTAGAACTCTACAACTTTATGGATTATGTTGTGATTTCAAGGATTGTAGTTGCTTTGCCACACATTGTCAAAATTTGAATTCTCTAAGCCAAAAAAGTTTAGAATTTTTTGGAACAGTGTAGCCTTGCATACTTAGAGAAATTTATTTTCATGAATATGCAGTTTTTTATTGTCTTGAGACACCTGGAGTTGGTTTTTAGATGTGATAGAAGTGTTATTAAAGCCAGGTTCTTTAAACTTGGAACCTTAGGTTAGGGCAATGCTATGCTTTTTTTGCACGTATATATCAAGTATTCTCTTCTTTATCTTGTGCCAATTAGGAATACGATTAGCTTCAGCAGACATATTTCTCCGAGGTTTATCACCCTCAACATCGTGTAAATAAACAAAATGATGACAATGCTCTTATCACTCAAATAGCAAGGACAGAGGCATGGTGCTCCTACTCAACAAAATGTAGCAAATTAGACTAATCCACATACATAACCTGATGCAGCAGCTATGGCTAATTCATTGCTGCAATAGTTAGTTATGTAACTTGGCTAAAAAGGTCAAGCAGATGCTCATCCAGGTGTTGGTTTACAATGTGGGAATGGTGAGAAGGTCCTGAATGAAATTCCAAGGATATGACTTGATAGACTTAATGGTGAAGGTGATCTAAATGAAGCCAAGTATTGGCTTTCAATGATGGATGAGTACTTTGATCTTCTTCAGTATAATGATAGACAAAGGCTTGGTGCTACAAATTTTGTTATGTAGGGTTGAGCTAAGGATTGGTTAAAGTTGTGTGGTCTAAAAATTTAGAAGGTTTCAAGCAATTAAAGCAAGCCTTCAACACTAAGTTCTTCCTTGAAACCTATAGGATGCTGAAGATTTCAGAGTTCTTGTAGTTGACATAAGGAGATATGACTATTGCAAAGTTTCTTCTCATGCCTTAGACCTAATAGCTCAGGAGATTTCAAAGGCAATGAAATTTAAAATAGGACATTGACAGCCAATTTAGAATAAGGTTGCTCCACATAAGCTTCCCACATATCTAGAGGTGTTGTTGATTGCTACTAATGGAGAGCTAGAAGTATACAAGATTTTAGGATGCACAAGGGCCCATTGGTGATAAATTTTGGAGCTATCATAATGAAGAAGTCCTAAGACATGCAAGAAGCACTAAAGGCACTCATCTTGGAGCACTTTGAGCTCAATTATGCAAGGCAGCTTGCTAGCTTGTCTAAACACTTCTAGGACCCTTATATAGTCATTTTCATCAATCAAGTATAGATGCAAGCTGAAGAAAGAACTAGAAACTCCAAAGCCCATAAAGGCATAAGCATGACCCCAAGGGCACCTAAGGACACACCCAAGAGCCCACTTGGTGCCCCATCCACCCATTTTTGTGTTTCGGTACGTTATTTATAGTGTTTCTTATTTATTTGGTGTGTTTTACTTACTTTTAGTCTAAAGAACAAATTTGTGGCACATGTTATG
The DNA here is from genome assembly GCA_005392925.1 of Aquilaria sinensis. Lineage (NCBI taxonomy): Eukaryota > Viridiplantae > Streptophyta > Magnoliopsida > Malvales > Thymelaeaceae > Aquilaria > Aquilaria sinensis. The sequence continues at coordinate 38,178 of SMDT01000870.1, read as the reverse complement.
TAGGCCACTTGAATTGTATAGAAAAAAAAAGTGTTAAATGTGCATTTTCCAATCCTTGTCAAACTAGCTTTAATACATTTCCTTGGTTTAGGGTACCTAGTCCATGTAAACTTTGTATGGCAAGTTACCCTAGCTAGGAGTACTATAAATAGGCCTGTAATTCATGTGTTATACACAAATTAATAAGAATACAAGTTGCTTAGTGTAATTTTTTTCTTCATTGTTCTTTCTTTACTCCTTGGAGTATTAATGCTTTCTCTCCTTCTTTTCCAATCAAATTTATTCTAATTCTTTTGCTACAATTTTTTTTCTCATCCTTGATTCTATTTCTAATTTCCCTTCTTTACCTCTAAATCAATTTCTTCTTCTTGGATCAAATTTGGTGAGCTACATTGGATTTTACAATAAGCTTTAAGTAGCTTGGGCAATAAGGCATCCATCAAATGGTATCAAAGCCAAACCTTAAAAAACAGGGCCAATCTATCTTCTTTCATGTTTAATTATCCTTTTTCTCAATTCATTTTTACATTTTTTCATTCTTCTTAATCTATTTTATGCTGCTTCTTTCATATTATGCCATTTACGCTCAAAGTTTACCAACTCCTTGCCATCTTGTGTTCTTCTTCATTCCTCAAAAAGTGTTCTATAACAAGTTTTGTGTTTCTTGCATCCAAAATGTCTATAAAATATAAAAAATAATTTTAATTTTATGTTCTTTAAGTTTTTTTCCTTTATCATAAGTTTTATTCTTTTGGTTACTTTTGCTGTGAACATTGATTCTCCTTGTTTTCTTTTGCAGTAAGAAACTACCTTAAGGCTTTGAAATCTTATCCCTAACAAGAAAAAAGTGAACAAACAATCTTTTAAAGAATAGGATGCAATTTTTTGTGCAAGAAATGTTTGATTTTAAACCAAAAACACTAGTTTGTTGAAACCTTTGTTCTAAAAACCCTAGTTTTCTGTTTCTTGTTCTTTCATACTTTTACTACAAGAACATCCAATTTGTATCACTACACAACATTTTCTTTCCTATTTTCTTTCTTTTTAAGAAGGGTTTGAAAACTTTTGAAGGATTTTCAAAAATGTTAGTGTGCTTTAATTAAGTTCTTTTAGAACTTAGGAGATTTGGTTGCATAAGCAACTTTTCATTAAAAATTGAGAAAAAAAGTGTCCTCTGAGAATCTTTTATTTCAGGAGCTATGTCTAAAGATTCAATTTGATGCGTGCAAAAGGTTGACCAATTCACCATACAAGACGTGTGTTCATAATTCAAGCTTGTATTGGATTAGTTAAAGGAGAATGAAAGCAAGTGAGAGAGGAAAAAAAAAGAGGATAAAGGAGTTGAGTTCTAAACAAGCTTCTATAAGAGGGATTTTAGGTGAAAATCCTGAAGGAGTACCAAGGAGAGTTCCAACAACCAATCATGAGCTATCTGTTCATGAACAGGTGGACTTTGAGAGCACCCATCAACCTCAACCAAGGAGGCTTGTGAGGGGCAACCTAGAGAAGATACAATTCTCAACACAATCAAGTTGCAAATACCATAATTTAATGGAAGAAGTGATCCAAAAGCAATCCTTGAATGGGTGGCCATAGTGGAGATGATCTTTGAATGCTACACATATCTAAAAGATTTAGAAGGTAAAACTTGCTACTTTAGAGTTTACTAACTATGCACTTGTTTGGTGGACACAAATTGTTAGTGCCAGCCAAAGAAATAATTAAAATCCAATCCAAATAAGGGTAAAATTGAAGAATCTTATAAGGAGGAGGTTTGTGTCGAGCTACTTTCAAAGAGAACTTCATCAAAATTGTTAAAGGCTATCACAAGGTTCTAGGTCTATGGAAGATTACTTTAATGAGTTGAAGGTGCTAATAATAAGAGCTAATGTGGAGGAAGATTGAGAAGCAACAATGGCCAGGTTCTTGCATGGTTTAAATCCTGAAATTGTTAACCATGTTGACTTGCATGAGTATGTAGAGGTGGAGGACATTGTGCACATAGCCATAAAGGTGGAAAAATAACTAAAAAATAAATGGGCCAATGATTTAAGAAAAGATGAGCTAAGGAACAAGAATTTCAAGAGCAAGGCTGAGGCACCTCTTAAAGGCAACCCACAAAGGCCTAATGATGGTACTTCTGATTCTAAGAGCATCATTAAAAATCATGATAGAGTGTGCTTTAAGTGTAATGGTAGGGGTCATTTTGCAAGAGAATGTGTTCACCAAATGACCATGGTGTTGAATGATAAAAAAAAGATTGTCACAAATGAGTGTGATAAAAAAGATCAAGGTAATTTGGGCTCGCCTAAGGAAAAATATAACACAGATGTGGAATATGTAGAAGAAGAAGTATCATTTGTAGCAAGAAAGGCCTTAAATGCTCAAATCAAAGAGGAAGGTGATCAAAGAGAGAATATGTTTTATACTAGGTGTTACGTTGGAGGAAAGGTATGTGGTTTGGTGGAAGTTGTACTAATGTTGCTAGTACTACCATGGTTGATAAGTTACAACTTTCAACATCAAGATATTCGAGACCATATAGGTTGCAATGGCTTAATAATGAAGATGAGATCAAGGTGACAAAGTAAGTGTTGGTGTCCTTTAGACTTGGAAGATATGAATTTTTATGTGATATTGTACCTATGAAGACTAGTCTCATTCTTTTGGGTCGGCCAAGGCAATATGATAGGAGAGAGAGGCTCATGATGGATTCAAGAATAAGTACTCATTTAAATACAAGGAGAGGACCACCACTTTAGCACCACTTACACCACATCAAGTAATGGAGGGCCAAAGAAAGATTCATAGTGAGGCCAAAAACATAAGTAAAAAAGGGAAAGAATAAAGGCCTGAGTGAAAATAAACTTGTGAGGAAAGCTAATAGAAAATTAGAAACAAGTGAAGAGATAGGTGTTAAGGGGAAAGAAAAAGTTTAAAGTTCTTGAGGGAAAAATCAAGAGGGGAAATTTGAGAGATAAAAAGTCAACTTAATGAATAAAATGAGTAATGTGAGGAAAGCCCTCAGATCACAAAGACCAATGCTCCTTTTACTTTCTAAAGAGTCTTTCCTTCTTTCTAGTGACTTAACTAAAAACTTTTGAAGTCTTGTTGTGTCTTTGTTGAAGGACGTTGAAGATGTGTTCCATGAGCATCCAGGTAAATTTCCACCTTTGAGAGGAATTGAGCATCAAATTTATTTTATTTCTAGAGCCCTATTCCAAACAAAGCTGCTTATACGAGCAACCCCAAAAAGACAAAGGAAATAAAAAGGCAAGTGGAGGATTTGTTTGCCAAGGGTTATGCAACAAAAAGCTTAAGTCCATGTGGTATGCTTGTGATCCTAGTGCTTAGGGAAGATGGAACTTGGAGAATGTGCATGTATTGAAGGCTAGTCAACAAAATTTCTGTAAAGTATAGACATCATAGTGCTAGACTTGATGACATAAGTGATGAGTTATATGGTTCTTTTACCTTTTTCTAAAGTTGATCTTAAGAGTGGTTATCATCAAATTGGAATAAGGGAGAGGGATGAATAGAAGACTGCCTTTAAGAGAATGTTTCATTTTTACAAATGGTTTGTCATGTCATTTGGTTTTACTAGTGCTCCTAGTACTTTCATAAGGTTAACGAATCATGTTCTAAGGGATTTTACTGGAAAGTTTGTTATGGTCAACTTTGATGACTTCTTAGTTTATAGTAATAATTCTCATGAACATATGAATCATCTTATGCCTATGTTCGAGACATTAAAGGCATAAAGCTTGCATGTCAATCTTAAAAAGTGTCCTTTCTTTACTAACCATGTGGTATTTTTTGGTTTTGTTATGAGTTCAAAGGGTGTGGAGGTTGATCAAGATTAGGTAAGAGCCATACAAGATTGGCAAAATCTTAAGTCAATTTCTGAAGTAAGATCATTCCATGGACTTGCTAGCTTTTATAGGAGGTTTGTGAAGGATTTTTCTAGCATTACAACACCCTTGAATAAAGTTGTTAAAGAAAATTTAGGCCTTAAGTGGTAGTAAGCTTAAGAAGATATGTTTAAGCTTTAAAGCACAAATTAAGCAATGCACTTGTTTTAGCTTTACCCAAATTTTCTAAGACTTTTAAGATTGAAATTTGATGCATGTGGGCATGGTGTAGGTGTTGTTCTAATGCAGAGTAATGGCCTATAGCTTATTTTAGTGAGAAGATAAGTGGGGCAGCCTTAAACTACCTCATATATCACAAAGAGATGTATTCCTTGGTAAGAGTTCTTGAAACATGGCAACATCACTTGTGGCCAAAGGAATTCATCATACATATAGACCTTCAACCCTTAAAGCACCTCAAATGCCATAGAAGGCACAACAGGAGGCATGCAAGGGAGGTAGAGTCCATAGAGTCCTTTCCATACCACATCAAGTGCAAACAAGATAGGAAGAATGTGGTGGCCGATGCATTGTCTAGAAGGTATGCTCTTCTTTTTCCTTTAGATGCAAAGGTGCTAAGATTTAAGTATTTAAAGGAATTATATAATTGAGATTTTGACTTTGGTGAGTTATATGCTAAATATGTCAACTCAGGCTTTGCTAAGTACAATAGGTTGGATGGTTTTCTTTTTAGGTAAAATAAGTTTTGCATTCCTAAGACTTCTTTGAGAGAGTTATTAGTCTAGGAAGCTCATGGAGGAGGCTTAATGGGATACTTTGTTGTTGAGAAAACATTAAGTGCACTCAAAGAAAACTTTTTTTTGGCTAAAGAAGTAAAAAGATGGGAAAGACTTTGTTCTAATTTCATTGGGTGTAAAAAGGCTTAGTCTAAAAAAAATTCACATGATCTTTACACTCCTTTACCTATTCCATTGCTTCCTTAGACTAAACTTTCTATGGACTTTTTTGTATGACCTCCTTGCATAAAGAATGGTAGAGATTCTATGTTTATGATTATGGACAAGTTCTCTAAAATGGCTCACTTTGTCCTATGTTGCAAGACTAATGATGTTGTGCAGATTGCAAACTTGTTCTTTAAGGAGGTTGTGAGATTTCATGGAGTTCCTAAAACAAGTGTTGGTGACCAAGATGCTAAGTTCTTAAGTCACTATTGGAAAGTTTTATGGAGCAATCTACGTACTAAGTTGTTATTCTCTATAACTTGTCATGCATAAATTGATGGCCAAACTAAGGTAACCAATAGAAATTTGAATACTATATTCAGGGCCATTATTAAAAAGAACTTGAAGACCTAGGAAGAGTGTTTACCTCATGTTGAGTTTTCTTACAACTGGGTAGTGCATAAAACCATAGGATATTTATCATTTGAGATTGTTTGTGGTTTTAATCCACTAACCCCTATGGATTTGATGCATTTTCCTCTAAATGATGTGTCTAGTTTAGATGGTGTTAAGAAGGCCTAGATGGTGAGGGCAATGCACAAAAAAGTGAAGCTGCAATTGGTGAAAAAGACCCAACAATATGCAAGCTTATCCAAAAAAAAAAAAAGAGAAAGGAGGTTACTTTTAAGCTATGAGATTGGGTTTAGATTCACATGAGAAAAAAAATGTTTTCTACCCAAAAGAAATCTAAGCTTCAACCTATAGTACATGTACCCTTCAATATGATCAAAAAGATCAATGACATTGCCTATATGCTGGACTTAAAAGGTAAGCATAATGTTAATGAAACATTCTATTATAGCCCTCCTAGTAGAATGCCCAGGGAGTAAGGTAAGTTTATAAATCCCTAACTTAAATATCTTAATAAGAGGTGAATTAGCAAGATCAAGTAAGTTATTAAAGGTTTAGTTAATTTTGAGTAGTTCATTGCACTAAGTTTGCCTAATGGCAAGATGGTCATTTTGTACCTCGAAGGGTCAGGACAAATCTTGGGAGTAAAAATCATGTTTTTAAAAATCAAAATCCAAGTTAATTCAACTTTTGCTTAAGTGTTGATTACCCTAGTTACTATTTGGGGAAGGGGTTCTTTTGCAAAAACTTCAAAAGTTTAGGGTGGGGAATGTTTATTGGTTTATAAACTTGTTAGAGGGGTTCAAGTTACCACTATCCACCCATTTTAGCCCCAAAATTTCTTGGTTTCTTGAAAAAATTGGAAGCTTTTCTTGGCGCCCAAGTGGATGGAAGCTTTCCTTGGTCTTTTTTTGTGATTTTGAAGCTTGTTGGGGCATTTTTAAGCTTAGGCTTGCTTAAATGCATGGGGTAACTCATTCTTATTGAAGTTTTCATGTTTCTTGAATTGATTTAAGCTTGGGTTTTGTTGGGTTAGTGTTAATTTAGTTCCATATACCTTGTATGTTGCTTGGAACCTAGGTTGACCCTTAGTGGACCCTTGCACTTGGATGTATGGCTTATGGTTGCTTGATTGACCTAATTAATGAGTGATTAAGGAAAAGGATTTATGATTCATGTGTATTTGATGGCATTCATAGCTTGCTTGTGGTAGAATTCAAGTAGTTTTGTGAATGGTGTTAGTTGGTGCACAATGATGAACATGGTGGAGTAGTGTTGTTTTGATGGGTTGTGTGGTGCTTGTGGACAACATAAGATTGGTTTAAATGGTGCATTGTGGCATAGTATATGTGTTTTGCAGGTTTGTAAAGTGAGAGGCCAACCCATTTAAGTTTGGTGTGCTTGGGATGCCTCCCAAGGTGCTATTGGCATGAATTTGAGCTTTAGGTCACTGGCCTCTAGCACCACGATGCTGGGGCTACATCACCCATAGCACACTAAGGGTGACTAGAATGCTAGGCACTGTATTTCCAGAAACCTTCTCACTAGCTTTGACACACTTGTAGTATATCAATCATAGCTTTTCACTCGGGTGTCCAACTAGGGCAATTCAATATTCCACATGAAGCTAAGATGAGGGCCTACCATTTACATGGTTTTCCTAAGCATGGTTTAGCCCAAGTTTAGTGGTGTTTTCACTTTAAGTGAGGGGATATTTGGCCACAATAGAACACTTTTGTCTGGTGAAAGGTTTAGCACCATCAATAGCCTAGTCAAACCTTTGGGTTTGAGGACCCGATGTGGGAACCCTAGTTCACTTGGGAGGATTGAATGGAACCTAGAACTTATGATTCCAACCACAATCATTGCTACTCCACTAGGGTGAACCAAGTAATGGTGGATAGGTAAGTGCCTTGAGTGAAGGTTTAATACAATTATGGCCTAGACAAGATTACTTTAGGCATAAGTGAAAACCTAGCGCACTCTTAGTTAGGTTTTAAGTGAAAGCTTAGTACACAACTGACCTAGGCAAGTCTAAGGACTTGAGGCACTTTGTGGAGGCTTAGTACATCTAGCGAGTTCCTTGGAACTTAGGCAAGGTGCTTTTACCCTATTCACCTGCACAACAACTAATGAAAAGTTAAAGTTACTGTGCCGGTAAGTTAAGGCTTACTAGGAGTAAGTCAAAACTCGCTAGGCATGGAGTGACACTCATGAGAGGACTAGGAAAAGGAAGGGTCCCAAGGGACTCAAATATATGTGCATATGTTAGGCCTCAGACTGCAAGCACGCAAAGTAAAATTCATATATTATATATATGTGTGCCCTTGGGATTTTTCTTGCAGGTTAAAGGATCCCTTTGTAAGAATCTTTGATTATCACTCCCTTAGCTTTTTTTGTACAGATTTTGGGTGTTATTTAGCCAGCAACCATTAAGGGTTATTGAGCTAAGCTCATAAGTAGGTGTATCATTTATTTAAATATTTATTATTCTAGTTTGTGGTTTGCTTTTTGGTTACATTATGGTACTAACTACAATTTTTTATTTGGCTGATAGAGGCTAGTAAAGCACAAGGGAGGGCTTATGAAGCTTGCCACTAAGAATTTGCTCTAAGATGGGAGCTTAGTTGTGGGTCTCAGTATTATGGTTCAGTGTATAGTTTTCATACACTAGTTGCCTCCAATGTCCATGTTAAGTAGTGTACTCTAGAGTCATTTTTGGGTGCAAGCATAGTCTACTTTCATATAGATACTTGTAGATGATTAATTATGTGTAGTTAATTCCATAGTTATTTTGTATGCTTTGACTGCTTTAAAACTTGAATTTTAGTGGAAAGGCTGGGCAATGTTTTATGATTTATGTTTATATTTTATAACTTGTCTTGTTGCATAAGACAAACTATTATACATGCATGGTCGCATAGTAAGATTAAGTAACTAGAAGCATAAAGGTTTTAACTAGTGTGCATGTAATCAATTAGCCAATTGTGACTAGTGTGGGACAAGTTCCCAAAGGCATCCTGGGTAGGCCCATGAGGGGCCGTGTCACATTCAATGTTTCTGACCTATCTTTGCATGATTTAGGTGATGATTTGAGGGCCAATCTATTGTAGAAAAGGGACCCTTAGAGCCCTAATTTGCTAATACTGGTAAGCACTTTGGGAACTATGATCCCACTTAGGTTACAATTGGGAGTTATTACTTGTGAAGTATCTTAAATCATTACGTGCAACTAGTTACTTGGCCTACCCTGCATAGAAAATATACATGCATCGTCCTAGCTATGCAATAACAATTAAATAAAAACAACATTAAATAAACACAATTCAAAATGAGCTAATATGTAAAACTTTAGTTGCTTTAACTTCAAGTAATAACTATGTGCATACATTTTGATGCACTTCAGTATCTTCGTTATGTGACATGGTAGAATTGAGAGGGACTTTTGTTGAGGGAGGATGTCCAAAGTGAAGATTTCCCAGGAGAAAGCTACCTGAAATACTCAGAAGATAGGGGTTAGGAAGTCCTCGGAGTGTTTTTCGGGGAAGGAGCCTCCGACGCCTAAGTCAGTGTCTTGGGGGAGGAGAGGGAGTACTAAGGGCCAAAGATTCTTGCCTGTAACATGTTCTCTAAAGGGAGGAGGAGAAAAATCCAAAATCCTTTTGCGGAGACCATTTCCCTGATATATATAGGAGGAGGTAAACCGTTCAGATCGTGACACGTGTTTGGTTGGATATAATCTGTACTTTTCTAGGTGTGGGGGCCTCCAGCCGCCTAGAGGCTCATTGGGCCAGGGGCTAGGGCTGGAGTAGCCCTACATGACAAGACATAGGCGGCATCGGCATGTTAGAGCGCATATGAGGCCAGCGTGTAGCGTGTGCGGGCGACATGTCAGAGGTTCCTTAATTGCTTCTGTTGTACTCCCAAGGTCCCCTTGCCTGAGGTTGCCTTTCGGAGTGAGGACCCTTCTCCCGGAGTCATACCGGTAGTTCAAGGGATTCCTTAGCTTTGGAGTTTTTCCTTTGGGGGGATTTTCTCCTGCCAAGGGTGGCTGGTCCTTCTCCCCCGAAGCTGGTTCAGTCGCCTTTTCAAGGGAAGCAACACGCTAATCACCCGAGGTCAATATTGTCACTCTCGGGAGTACTAGGGAACTACTGACGTCGTGTTCCTCAGGCGTCAGACTCCCTCCTTTCCGAGGTCAGTATTGGCATTCCTTGTGGGTGATACCGGATTGACCAAGCGTGATACCTAGCCGAAGTTCTTAGGTTGATGGGGCGATAACACTTCGGCTATCACATTTCAAACTTGTATACACCTAAATGTAACCTTGGTGTTATACACATTAATGGACACTAGTAAAGGCAACACTTAGTATGAAAACTGTCATACATACAATAGTGACAACAATATTTACTAAGATCCACCCTTAGCTTTCTACCTGAGCAACCTAGCTTCAAGTGGTAAGCCTCACTTTCCTTATGCATACTTAGCATTAATAGCTAAAAAGCAACTCTTTGGTCAGTACTAACATACATTATATATATTCATTAACCACAAGATTCATACGTAGAGGGTACCTTCAAACAAATAAAACTTAGCACTAATAGTCCCCCCTTACCAACTGTTAAGCCTAACAAGCCTTCTAAATACCTGCAAAATAGAAAAACTTAGCCCATAATTATTCACTTAGTTTTTGGGCTCGGGGTTGGTACCTGCACAGATAAGCTTAAGGTAGTGAGTACATTATCGTACTCAGTAAGGGGTTCCTTAGTACCTGCAAGGAAACTCAAACAACCACATACATATTGCAAACAAACAACCAAGCATCCAACAATCAACCACAAATAAGAAAATAATAATAAATGCAATGCTTAAGTGAATGATATGCAATGTACAACACTTGGGACTTTATACACCCTAAAGTGTCTTAGACTTACTGTGAGCTCAATTGACAGAGATACTTGAGACATTGGCCAATGTATCCTAAATCCTTTACATCCTTTAAGTCCCACTTACGGGTACTAAAGTAGGTCACCACCCACTTTCGTCACTTACCCATCTTTCTGCTGCTTATTGTGTGGGGTAATCGACTTAAGGCCTTGACTTCCCCAAGTTATTTGAACTTGACTCGGGCTCCCTTAGTGGACCTATTTACCAAGCTTCTTAGCTTGGTTGGGACTCCCTTAAGTTCTACTCTAGTGGCCTGAGATCCATAACCCAACATTTAGGTCATTAGAGAAATCAAACCCTACTTAGCCCCCATTTAGCACCTTAATTCCTCCTTAAAGTATGCTTAATTATCCACCAAACTTAGCCCTCTCAAACCACACACTTAATTACCTACTTAATTAATGCTTCTAATTATCTTAGAAGTGACTTTGGAATATATTTAACGCTTGCCATACTGTTGGAAGTGGAAGCAAGCCTTTAATAATGCATAAAAGCCACTGATGGCCTGCGGTGGCTTCATCATGTGTCATTGTAAGAGTAGGAAGGACTTCTGATGGAGGAGAGCGCTTTGAGAGGAGATTCCCCAATGGAGGATACCTGAAATACTTTAGAAAACACAGGTTAGAAGCTCCCCGGTGTGTATTCCCGGGGAGGAGCCTCCGACGCCCATGTCAGTATTTTCAGGTAACTGGATTATGTGCTCTTTTGTATATTCAAACAGAATTTTTCCTCTTACTCTCTTCCTCCTTTTCTAGGATGCTTTCTGGGTGTTTTATAAAGGAGGCGTGCAGAAGCCATTCCCCTCTTGTGGTCGTCCCAGATTACGACATGTGTCCGATGGGATGTGATCCCTGTTTTTCCGGGAACGAAGGGACATTTATCTCAGCAAAAGTCACTGAGCTGACAGCCTAGGCATTCCGAGGGTGTCATATCGAGGTGTCCCTCTGATGGCGTGCCCCAGTGATAGCGTGTCAGAATGTACTTGGGGGACGACTTTATGGAGAGGTGTCAGAGGCTCCTTAAATGCTTTGTTCGTACCTTCCGAGGTTACTCTAACGTCTCGGGGAATATATTCCCCGAGGATGGTTCCTCCGAGGGGTACTTCTGTTTCCGAAGAGGGTCCGATCGCTCTACCGAGGTTGGTCCTACCATTCCCTAAGGAAGCGAATTCCCTACATTAGGCCAGGGGGATCGTTTATCCTTCTGACCTCGGCTGGCAGTTTCCCTCTGCCGAAGTCGGTACTCCGTCAAGTTTGGGAGCTCGGCCAGTGATGGGCACCTCGGCTATCACATGCCCCCTCCTGGAGAGCCGGAGCGGGTGCTTCGGCTATGTTTTCGAGAAGGTCCCTTTGCCGATCTGGCGGCTGAAACTTTTCTTGGAAAGTTGCCTCGCTTCAGAAGTCGTCTCCTCGGAGCCGAGGTACCCCCCTCTAGTTTTCTGGATGTCCTCGGAATGTACGTTACTTTTTTCTTTTTGCTTTTTCTGCCGCGGGTCTGTGAATCATCGCGTCCTTTGGCCAGGCGTGTCAGTCATGGGTAACCGTGCCTGGGTTTTCGCGATGTTAGAGGGACGTGCCCTGGTTCTTCGCGCTGTGTGACACGTGGACGCTGTTGGATGGTGAAACAGTTATGCTGGTTACGTCAACTGCACCTCTTCGCCTTCAAGGAGTAATAATGAGGCGGTTTCATCTTCAAAGGATGATTATGACGACGTTTCACTTATCCTTCTTCGGTCTATATAAGCACCTTCCGTCCCATTTTGTCTTACTCTTTTGTTTTAGCTCTCGTCTGTTCTAGAGCCTTTTCTTGCCCTTTTTCTTTTTCCGGCGGCGGTTCTTACGGCAGAGTGACCTCCAGCGATTCCTTGCAGCGGTGTTTCGCAGCCCAGGTTTTGGCAAAGTCTTTGGTGGGTGTTCCCTTTTTGTGGTTTGTCGTTGTTCCTCTATTTCTCCCAAAGTCATCTCTCTTTTTCTTATTTTTTGAAAAATGTCAAATCCGACTCCATTAAGTCCGACTCCATTGATGACTGTGCGCCCTCTTTCTGCAAACCTTGCTTCCCTTGAAGCTTATCCTTGTTCCACTACTTTGGAAAAGATGAAAAAGTGGGTGGCCAAGTACTACCTCCCTTCTTATATCACACCGAGGTTACCTCTCCCGGGATCTTATGGTTACGCAGCTTCTTCGGGGGAGGTTACCGTTTACCGAGCTCAGCTGAAAGCCGGTCTTCGGTATCCCCCTCATCGCATGATATGCGAATTCTGCAAATTCCACGGCATTGCCGTGAACCAACTCCCCCCAAATTCTTACTCTTACTTTAATGCTTTCCTCTGCATGTGCGGGGTGTTCGGCATAAACCCCCACTTCCTCTTCTTCATGCAATACTACAAACTCCACCCGGTCCCGAAGGGTGGTTTTTACTACCTCCTTCCCCGAGGGTCCGGGAGTAAGAAGTTTATGTTTACCTTCGACACTAAGGATAGTTGGCGAGGGTGGCAGAAGAAGTTTTTCTTTTTCCGGGTTCCCGAGTCTTGGAGACATGTGCCTATTAGATGGGCTTCAGGGACTTTGAAGGCCGACGTCGTCGATCCCCGGAAGCTCCTCACTCCGGTATTGCTTGCCGATTTTGACAACTTCGACAAACGTATTCGGTTAGTGGCGGACTGGGACTCCGGGGCTCCTTCACGTTCACCCTACCCCTTTCCCATTAAGTGGGATCTTATGTCCGAGGAAGTTCTTCGGGAACTGGGAGTGATAACTGCCCACAAGAGTGACCCCGGCATGCCCGTGCCTGTTCTTCCGGGGAAGAAAGCCTGGATAGTCATGCTCCTTCGGCGTGAAATTTCTTATCAGGCTTTTTCTGAGAGTAAGTCATCTTCCAGGGTTTGGTATCTGCTTTCCTTTTGGACTTACACTGATATTTTACCTTTTTGCAGAGATGGGCGATCAGTCTGCCGAGTTTTATAAATCACTCTTCGACAGTCAGGCTAAGCGGGGAGAGCAAGTACGCAGGAAGACTTCTGGTAAGAGGAAGAAGTCGACTGCCGGCCCTTCTAAGTCCAAGAAGGCCAAGGCTACCACTCCTCCTCCCCCCGAGAACGTAGTTGAGGTGGAAGATCAGTCCTCTGCTCAACTTCCGACCGCCGAGAACCCTTCTTCGGACCCTGACATCCTCGGGGAGACACTGAGTCCTGCCCCTGCTACCGAGATTCCAGCAGAGCGAACGTCTGCCCAGGAGTTTGAAGAGGGCAGAAGGAGGAAGGGAAAGAACGTCACTGAGGATGTTCGGGAGGTCGGTTCTGAGGAGTGCGTCCCCGAAGTTCCACCAGGTTGGTTCCTTAGCCATTCCGCTACAAATCTCAGTATTTTTCGTATCTACGATTTTTTGGATGAATGGCTAAGGGATGATGTCTTGATGGAACTTCGGCGTGACCTTGCAGAGAACGCCCCTACTGCTTCCTGGGTGGAAGCTCATGCCCGTCAGAGGGCTCTTCGGGACCGACGGATTCCGCGGGACAAGGTGCCACGGGAGCCTTTCTGGACGTTCACAGAGGACATGGATTTGTTCTCTGAGGATAGCCAGCTGATGGCTCCGCAAATGGCGGCGGGGGTGCTGACTAATGCCACTTTTCAGTCCCTTACCACCGAATGTCCCAGCGAAGAGATCCTCGCGGCGAGGATGACCGAGCACGCTGCTCAGGTGATCCTTTCTTTTCTTGTATCTTAGAAAATTGTTCATCTGAGCCATCACTGCCTTTCGATACTTATTTGGTGCCTCTGTTTTCTGCAGCTTTTGGCATATAGCGGGTACTTCCGCGCCTGGTCAGCGAAACAAACGGAGACCCGCTCTCGGTCCGAAGATTCCTTGCGCAAGACGAAGGAGTCTCTCGCCCAATATGCCCTAAAATATGGCGAGTTAAACAAAATCGCGAAGGAGGACCTTGGGAGTCTTCGGGCCGAGGTTGTGTCCAGCAGGCAGGAGCTTCTTACTGATTTCTCAGCCAAGGTTGAAGACCTCGGCTCAAAGTGCGTGACTCTTTCTTTAGAGAATGAGGCCCTTCGGAAGAAGACCGCTCAAGACGGCGAGGATCTTGCGAAGGCACTCGCTTTGAATGCCGATCTTCAGGCTGAGATTGCGTCGCTGAAGAAGAAGGAGACGAAGAGCAGGAAGAAGAAGAAGCTGGAGGAGAAGATTGTCGCGCTAAAAGCTGAGCTGGCGGCTCTTGGCGCCGAGAAGGACCGTAGCGAGCAAATGTCGAAGACGTCTTACCAAGATGGTTTTTGCTTGGCTCGTCACCAGGTCCTCGCTCGGCACCCTGGGCTTGACCTTTCTTACTTGTCTGCTTTGGATTTTCCCAAAGAGCCCAGATCTTCATGGTCCAAAGTCGAGTTCCTCAATCTTCCTCCGGCTCGGCCTGTGTCTTTGACTGAGCCATCCGGGGATGATAATGTTGGAGAAACGTCGGATACCCCTGCTTAGTCATAGGCTTTCTTCTTCCTTCTTTGTATTTTTTGCCTTAGAATTTTTTAATGAAGAATTTTTTTCCTCCATTCTCCGTTCTTTCTTCCGAATATGCCTTCTCAGAAGCTGGTATGATTCTAAGTGTACATTTTTTGCGAACACCTGCACCTTATTTTTCGGAAGGAACCTTTTTGGACTCCTTTCTTGTTCGGACGGGTTTTTAAGCTTAGTAAGGAATTTCGTAAGGAAGAATCGTCAAGGCATACTCTTTCGGTAACGAGGGCATATTCATCATGTATTTTTACTGACGACTTCGGGGAGGAGTATCTTACAGGCTTTCTTCAAAAAAAATGTCTAAGTATAGAATTTTTTCAGAGAGTCTGAATGCCAGGTATTCTTCAACTCTACTCCCTCAATATTACCCAACTTAAAGACCCCTGGGCGAACTTCGTCGAGGACCAAATAGGGTCCACTCCAATTTGCCCGAAGTACCCCTTGCGATGGCCTTCGCTGTTCGAACTCGGCCTTCCGGAGAACAAGGTCTCCCTTTTTGATCTCCTTTTTCCTTACATGTAAATTGGCGGTGCGTGCTATCCGTTGCTGGAAGGCCTTTCTCCTTAACTCGGCCATTTCGCGGTGTTCTTCGAGGAGGTCCAGTTTTGCTCTCAGTCCAAGATCATTTCCTCCTTCATCGAACACCTGTACTCTTACCGAGGGCTGTATGACTTCAATGGGAATAATGGCCTCAGTCCCGTATACGAGCGAGAAGGGAGTCTCTCCCGTGGCTCTTCGGGGAGTCGTTCGGTAGCTCCATAGCACACTTGGAAGCTCTCCTGGCCATTTCCCTTTTGCCTCTTTTAGCCTTTTTTTCAGGCCATCTTTTATTGTTCTGTTAGATACCTCGACCTGCCCATTGCTCTGAGGGTGAGCTACTGGGGCAAAATGTATCTTGACGTCAAGGTCCTCCATGAATTCCTGGAACCCCTTGTCCGTGAATTGAGTCCCGTTATCGGCCACTATTACCCTCGGAATGCCAAATCGGCATATAATGTTCTTCCATACAAATTTTTGAGCGTCCTTCACCGAGATTGATGCTAGCGGTTCTGCCTCTATCCACTTAGTGAAATAGTCCACTGCGACGATGCAAAATTTTACTCCGCCGGGGGCATTTGGGAGAGGTCCGATGAGATCAATGCCCCATATGGCGAAGGGGCAGGGATAGTCTGTTGCATTTATTCTTTCCGAGGGTAGCTTTTGGATATTGGCGTGCCTTTGGCAGTTGTCGCATCTTCGGACGAATTGCCTTGCGTCCTTCCTTAGGGTAGGCCAAAAGTAACCTTGGCGGAGTATTACTCCTGCGAGGGCGTCTGTTCCTATATGGGAGCCACACACTCCTTCATGTACTTCTTCAAGTATTATTTTGGCGTCATCCTCGCCTATACATCTTTGTAGAGGACTTGCGTACCCTTGTCTGTACAGTTCTTCCCCAATGAGGAAGTACCTCCCTGCACGCTTTCGGACCTTTGCGGCTTCTTTAGGATCCTCGGGAAGCTCTGAAGTTGCCAAATATCTCTTGAGGGAGGTTTGCCATCCCTCCCCCGAGGTTTTTATGCACATTAACTCCGTGCTGGGGTGTTTTAGCACTTCGGTGGGTTCCTTAGCCTTGGCCAAGGCATCCGCTTGGGTATTATCCCTTCGGGGCACGTTCTTTATGTGCACCGAGTCGAAATCCTCAATGAGTTTCTGAACGAGGTCGTGATACTTAGCCAAAATTGGGTCCTTTGCCGCATATTCTCCCTTCGTCTGTCGGACTATTAACTGTGAATCACTGTGGGCCACAAGGTTCTTCACACCTACTTTTCTGGCCATTTTCAGTCCGGCTATGAGGGCTTCATATTCGGCAATGTTATTGGTAACATTAAAACCGAATTTGACTGCTTTAGAAGCTTCCATGCCTTCGGGACCCTGAAGGACTATTCCAGCTCCTTGATGCTCTGCGCCTGACGCTCCATCGACGAAGAGCTTCCATTCTGGATCAGTCTCTGTTTCACCTCCCGCGAGTGCTTCGATCTTTTCAATCTCGGGAATCTCAGCAATGAAGTCTGCAAGTGCCTGAGCCTTTATTGCCTTTCTAGGCTCGTAAGTAATGTCGTATTCACCGAGCTCGATGCACCATTTTGAGAGTCTTCCCGAATGCTCCACTTTTTTCATCACATCTCGCAGGGGCAAATTACTTCGTACGGTGATGGCGTGTCCTTGGAAGTAGGGTCGCAATCTCCTACCCGCCAGCACTAACGCGTAGATAGCTTTTTGGAGCAACGGATACCTCGTCTCGGCGCCATGCAGGGACTTGCTTACGTAATACACCGGCCATTGTTTCCCAGCCTCTTCTTTCACTAAGACAGAACTTACCGTCTTTTCAGTGACTGCAAGGTAAAGGATGAGGGGTTCCCCCTCCCGAGGTTGTCGAAGTGTTGGGAGGCGAGTTAGATAACTTTTGAGCTCTCCCCAGGCTTTCTGGCATTCTGTATTCCATGGATGTTCCTGGATTCCGGAGGTACCACCTTCCTTGGAGACTTTGGTGAGTACTTTGAAAAACGGGCGACATCGGTCACCATACCTGGAGATGAATCTACTTAGGGAGGTGATCCTCCCGGTAAGCCTCTGTATGTCTTTGATAGACGTAGGTGTCCGAAAATTCAGCAGGGCTTTCACTTTCTCAGGGTTAGCGTCTATTCCCCTTTCTGACACCATAAACCCGAGAAATTTTCCTGCGTTTACTCCGAACACACACTTTTCGGGATTAAGGCGAATGCCGAACTCTCGAAGTCGTTGGAAGGTTTCGGTTAAGTCGGTGATATGATTACTGGGCACTTTGCTCTTGACTATCATATCGTCGACGTACACTTCCATGTTCCTACCGATCTGTGCGTCAAATACCTTGTTCATCAGTCTTTGGTAGGTAGCTCCTGCATTTTTTAGCCTGAAGGGCATTCTGACATAGCAGTAAGTACCTATCTCTGTGATGAATGCCATTTTTTCCTCATCCTCGGGGTTCATTCGGATCTGATGATACCCGCTAAAGGCGTCGAGGAAGGTAAGTAGTCCGTACTCGGCAGTTGCGTCTACCAGCTGATCTATGGCTAGTAATGGGTATGAGTCTTTTGGACAGGCATCGTTTAAGTTTCGGAAGTCGATGCACATTTGAAGCTTTTCACTACCCTCTTTTGTGGCTATAACCACATTGCTGAGCCATTCGGGGTATTTTACTTCCCTTATTACCCCGGCCTCGATGAGGCGACTAACTTCGGCCTTGACGAAGGACTTTTTGTGAGCTGATAGATTCTATTTTTTCTGCCGAACTGGTCTAACGTGTGGTTGCACTTTAAGATTGTGGTGGATTATGCTGGGGTCAACCCCAGGCATATCCTTCGGCGAATAAGCAAATAGATCCTTGTTCATGCACAAAAAGGATACAAGCCTCTTTTTGTCCCCTTTGGCCAGTTTCTTCCCAATTCGGGTGTTTCGGCCGGGGATCAATTCTACATCTTCTGTTTCTATTTTTTCGAGGCTTTCCGTTTCTTCTGCCGTTGCCTTTTCATCCATCAAGACCTTTTTTCCTTCTGCCGAAGTCTGTACCTGGATCTTGGTTGGGCTTTGCCTGGCCCTCGTGAAGACTTTTCTAACCTCGGCTTGATCAATGAAGATTTCAGCATCTCCGTCTTCGGTGGCGAAGGTGACCGTCAGGTACCTTACATCTGGCCGAATGTGAAAATTACCCTGAGTCTGCCTTCCCAGAATGGCGTTATATGCTGACGGTACATCAATGACTATAAATCTTGTCCTGCCGGAGGCGATTAACTCTTCTTTGCTTTTGGGGGAGACCCCTTTCAGCATCACAGGCAGGTCGATGTACCCAAGGACTGGAAGTTCAGATGGTCCGACGCCGAAGGTGGGGGAACTGACTGGGCTAAGGTCACTTTTTGAGATGTCTAATTTACCCAGCAGATGAGAAAAAATGACGTCGGTGTTCGAGCCGTCATCGAGGAGCACTCTCTTGACGTCCCAGTTCCCTATTCTTGCCATGACAAGGAGGGGGTCGTCGTGAGGGAATTTTATTACAGACCCATCCCTACGGGTGAGCCTTTGCGAGGAGCTCCCGTACTCCATGATGGAGACTTCTCTCATCTTTCTTTTTCTCTCGGCCGAGGGCATCCCAGTAGTGATGGTTTGGATGATCCCTGCCGAGGGTGGCAGACTTTTCCGGGGACTTCGGTCCCGCCGTCTATCTGAGTCATACTCTTCATCATCTGCTCTCCTCTGCTCTTCCTTTCTCCCTTTCAGAGAGGGCATCCGCAGATATCGCCGAAGTTGACCCTGTTTGATCAGGGACTCGATGTACTTCTTCAACTGGTAACAGGCTTCAGTGTCATGGCCATGTTCCCGGTGAAATTGACAGAATTTTTTCATATTCCTTTTATTCTCCGGGGCCATGGCCTTTGGCCTTGGGACTGTGGTCCCTTGCCTTTCTAGGGCCATTAGAATGCTAGCTCTTGTGGTGTTCAAGGGAGTGAATGCTGCGGGCCTCTTTCCTCTTTGCCTGCGGGACCGCTCTCCCTCGTTCTGCTGGCACGGCTGGTGGCCAGGCCCTTCGGTGCGAGGGTGTTCTGCCTTAGGTCCTCCCATTCTGAGTTCTTCGGCCGTCATGTGTTGTTCGGCTCTTCTGTAAAATTCCCCAAGAGTTTCTGGGGGATCTTTGGAGAACTCGTAGAATAGATGGGAGTCCCTCCGCAGTCCTCTGACCATTGCAAGGATGCGAATTTCCGGTCGAAAGTCTGGTACGCTCAGTGCTTCTCGATTGAATCTTTCAACATAATCGCGGATGGTCTCCCCTCCTTTCTGAGCTATGCCAAACATTTGCACTGGCATTTTGGCAGTTGGCCTACTACCAATAAACTGTTGGGTGAAAGCAGTAGATAGTTCTTGGAAGCTCAACAAACTTCCCTGGGGCAAAGAGCCATACCACGTTGTTGCTGGTCTTGAGAGCGTCACCTCAAAGCATTTACAGAGTGTGGCGTCGTCTGCGCCATGGAGCACCATACTTCGCTTATATTTTGTTAGGTGCGCCTGGGGGTCACTTCGCCCGTCATACATTTCCAGACGAGGAACCCTGAAATCACTGGGCATAGGCGCCTCTACTACCTCGCGTACGAAAGGCGACTCCTCTCCGGTGTAGGAGTCGGACAACCGGGACCAGACTGGTTTTCGGGAGATCTGTTTCTCGACCTTTTCCAGCCTTCCCAGGATCCTTTCCATAAGGGCGGCAGTGCTGGTTCCTTCCTGCCGTCGTGTGTTTGCTGGTAGTGGCGAATTTCTTCTTCGCCTTGGGGAACGACTCCGGCGAGGGGGAGAAGGGGACCTCTGGTAAGGGGATGCGCTCCGTTGACAGGAGGCCCTGGTCTCTTTTGGGGCTCCCCCTCTGGCGGGGCGCGTCTCAACGGGTTCACCATCTATTGAATATGCGTCAAGGGAGTCTCCACTCCCTGAACTCCGGTGAGTAGATCGCGAGCTCCTTTCCCGACGAATGGTCGGGGGTGAGGCTCTCTGAGTGGGTGGAGGTTGGGGCAATCTCTGATCAAGCTGCTGAGTGATTTCGGCAACAATAAAATGTTGGAAATCCCATAGGAAGCTCATCGTTACCGTTACAGGACGGTCGTCCTCCATCATGGAAGTTTCTGCCACAGGCAGAGGCGTCGCCTGTTGAGTCTCAGGTGCGAAGGGGGATTTTGAAATCCCTTTGTCCTTCGAGCGCCGAGTCTCCACGACGGCGACATGGGATAGGTTTCCCACAGACGGCGCCAAATGATGCCCTATGGCGGCTTCATCGTGTGTCATTGTAAGAGTAGGGAGGACTTCTGATAGAGGAGAGCACTTTGAGAGGAGATTCCCCAGTGGAGGATACCTGAAATACTTCAGAAAACACAAGTTAGGAGGTCCCCGGTGTGTATTCCTGGGGAGGAGCCTCCGACACCCAAGTCAGTATTTTCAGATAACTGGATTATGTGCCCTTTTGTGTATTCAAAGAGAACTTTTCCTATTACCTTTCTCCTCCTTTCTAGGATGCTTTCTGGGTGTTTTATAAAGGAGGCGTGCAGAAGCCATTCCTCTCTTGTGGTCGTCCCAGATTACGACACGTGTCCGGTGGGATGTGATCCCTGCTTTTCCGGGAACGAAGGGACGCTTATCTCAGCAAAAGTCGCTGAGCTGACAGCCTAGGCATTCCGAGGGTGTCGTATCGAGGTGTCCCTCTGATGGCGTGCCCCAGTGATAGCGTGTCAGAATGTACTTGGGGGACGACTTTATGGAGAGGTGTCAGAGGCTCCTTAAATGCTTTGTTCGTACCTTCCGAGGTTACTCTAACGTCTCGGGGAATATATTCCCCGAGGATGGTTCCTCCGAGGGGTACTTCTGTTTCCGAAGAGGGTCCGATCGCTCTACCGAGGTTGGTCCTACCATTCCCTAAGGAAGCGAATTCCCTACATTAGGCCAGGGGGATCGTTTATCCTTCTGACCTCGGCTGGCAGTTTCCCTCTGCCGAAGTCGGTACTCCGTCAAGTTTGGGAGCTCGGCCAGTGATGGGCACCTCGGCTATTAGCCACGTAGGATGAACTTTGGGCAAAATAAGGCATGGTGAGGTGCGATAGCATCTCAGTTTTGGCCACTTTTCTGTAATTGATGCTATCACACTAGCCATGGGGGTGCATTCACATTGCCCCTGTAGGTGCAGCCATTTTGTGCCTACCATGCCTTTTCCTTCATTCCACTTAATTTCCAAGCAACTCCATCTCTTTGGCACTTCCAATTTTGCTTCTCATTCATGAAATAAACATGAAATACATCAATTTAACTTAGATTAAGTTAATCCCTTATCTCAAATTCAAACCGAATCAAGATCAAAGTAAATAAGCCACATAAAGCACACTTGAGCTTAATTTGTTTTATTTGAGTTCTAAGCCTAAACCCAAAAAAAAAAAAAGGGCACCAAAAGCACTAAATTAAGACCATCACTAACAATATTTCAAGCTTAGAACTAAGTTAAACCCAAGGACAAACTTACCTTAGGGTTTAAAGCCAATACTTGCAAGAGACAAGACAAATCAAACCACCAAAAATAGGCTAGAGCCTTGATATATATGCTTTGGGACCTTTAATTTTTCATGAATTTTGTGGGATTTTGAAGAAATGGTGAACATGAGCTATGGAGGAAGGGGAAGAACGAAAATGGGTTAGAAGAGATGATGAATAGTTACTTTGTTTTGTCTAAAAAGAAATCAACACGTGCTCCTACTTACCTTTGACTTAATTTTATTCCACATGCCAAATTATTTTTATTTTGTTTCTCTCTTCACTAGCTGATTGTCCTTAGGTCCAAAAGAGGAAGAATTGTTTCCTTGCCCCAAGCTTTCCATTTTTATGCCACAAGTGGTACAAAAGCCCTAATTCCTTATTTAGTGCATTTTAGTCCCCTAACTTTCATTTTTTGTTCCAATAGTTAGAATAACTTATTTGGTCAAAAATACTTACATGAACTTACTTTTAATGAAATTATGATCATGCCACTCACTTGAGTTAAAATTACCATTTTGCCCTTTTAACCCTTTGGTGCCATTTTACATTTAAGAACTTAATACAACTTTACTTACCATGCTTTTCTTGCTTAGTAGAAAACTAATTTGAGGTATTTAAATAAAAACACTTTAATTAAACATAATTATCGAGTCAAAACATGGCATTGACTAGGAGAGTCGTCACGCAATCTCTTTAAGGAAGGGGCAGATGATGGAGAGTCAGCAAACTTAGAAGCTTATAGGATGCACAAAGGCCTATGATAAATTTTAGACCTATCACAAGAAAGAAGTCCAAAGACATACAAAAAGTACTAAAAACACTCATCTTTTAACACTTTGAAATGTAGCTTCCTAGCATGTCTAAAGGCTTTCAGGGCCCAAAATCCAACTATTTTTATCAAAAAAACTAGAGATACAAGATGAAGAAAGCACTAAAAATTGCCCGGGCAATGTAGGCACAAGCATGAGCCCTAAGGGTACCTAAGGGTGTACCGGAATGCCCTTCTCGAGCTCTATCCACACATTTTTGTATTCCAACACTTTAGTTAAAGATTTTCTCATTTAGTTGGTGTGTTTTACTCATTGTTAGGCTAAGGAATATATTTTTTGCACATGTTACTTAGGCCACAAGAATTCTTACAAATGGAATGTTAAATGTGTGTTTTTTGATCCTAGTCAAACTAGGTTTAGTACTTTTTCTTGGTTTAGAGTTCCTAGTCAAACTAAAATTTGTATGCTGGTTACCCTAGCTTAGAATACTATAGATTAGGGCTATAATTAATGGTTGATACATAGATTAATGAGAATGTAAGGCACTTAGTGTAATTCTTATCTTCCTTGTTCTTTCTCAACTCCTTGGCACATTAATGCTTTCTCTCCTTCTTTTCCTATCAAATTTCTTCTAATTCTTTTAATACAATTATTCTTTTCATCTTTGATTCTATTTATAACTTCCTTTATTTAGCTCTCAATTAATTTCTCTTTATTGGATCAAGTTTGGTGAGCTACATTTAGTTCTACAAGAAGCTTTAAGTATTTTGGGCAATAAGGCATCCATTAGCTATCATAGTGGAAAAGGAGCTGAGTCCTTTTGTCAAGGACCAAAAGATGAAAGACAAACATGAGGGATCTTCAAGTAAACAATTTGTAAATTTAGCAAAAAAACTAAATTATGCCCCAACCCATCTTGGAGTTTTTATCTATTAAGACGTTCAAAAGTATGATTATTGTGGGAAATTTCATTTTGGTGAGTGTCACAATTAGTAGTTGTTTCTATTGTGGACCATCTAATTGTTGAATGTAAATGGAAAAGAGACTAGAAATCCTTATCAAAACTTTTCAAGCAAGGGGTAATTTGCCAGCACCAAAATAGCAAGAGGAGAAAGAACATGCAGCAAAGCCCTAAGTTCAAAGCTCGGTTTATACACTTGCTTAGTGGATACATATGACTCTCATGCAGTTGTTTAAGGAATGATGGAAATTGGTTTTGCTTATGCTCGTACCCTTTCTTATTCTGGTGCCAATTATTCTTTTGCATCACCCAAGTTTGCTAGTTAATTATTTAGTACACTTGAACCATTGGATTTGAATTATTTATCATGACCCCTTCAAGAAAATCTGTTGTTACTAATTTCATGTAATGGTTATTTATGAACCATGATTGAGTTGATTGCCATGAAAAGAATGTAGTATTTTGTATTGCTAATAAGCCTAAAATCAACCTTTTCAGGAATAGACAACCTATCCCCATTGGTCTCATCTCTGAGATGAATGTATGTCAATTGTTTAGAAAGGTTTATCAAGGATATTTATCTTTTGTTAGAGATACTAGCTAATCTGAATTAAATGTGGAAGACATTCCTATTGTCAAGGAGTTTCCAGATGAAATTCCTGGGTTATCTCATGATCGAGAGATTAAGTTTTTTATTGATCTTGAGTTGGGAACTACCCCAATCTTCAAGGATATTTATCGAATAGCACCTACAAAGATGAAATACTTAAAAGTACAACTGCAAGGATTACTCAATAAAGGCTACATATGCTCTAGTGCTTCACAACGGGGTGCTCTTATTTTATTCATGAAAAGGAAGAGAGAAGCCTAAAATTCTACAACCACTGGCGTGAGTTGAATAGGTGACTATGAAGAACAAGTATCCATTGCCTCGTGTCAATGATCTATTCAATTAGTTGTAGGGTACACAAGTATTTCCTAAAATTGATTTGACTAAAGATTAAGACTAAAAATATACCCTAGTTTGCCTTCAAGACCAGGTATGGCCATTACAAATTTTTAGTTATGCCATTTGGTCTAACAAATGCATTTGCTCTTGTTTCACTACAAGAGAGAAGCAGGCTAGCGACTTAGTCACTAGTTAGTCGTTAGCATGTGGGCCATGTAATAATTATGACTAACTAGCAACTAAATATTTTCAAATGCTAATATTCAATTACTAATCAATTGCTATCTACAAATTTTAGTCACCAATCAGTTACACAGATTTTAATATTTTTGAATCAATCACTATTATTTTTCAATTGCAATTTCAATTGCTAAATCAAATTAAAACCTCCAACTCTGGCCTTTCCCTTCCCCATTTCTCCTTCTTCTTCGTCCTTCTTCCTTCTCTTTTTTTGTTATTCATTGTAGTGCATCTCCCAAATGGTAGAAGCTTTATAGTGCAATTTTACCGAATAGAGCAAGGAAAAGTATGGTAATATGTATTTTAAATGAAGCTTATGTATAAATAGTGATTTTTGTATTTTTATCGTCATTGTGGTTAAGCATATTATGAAACCATAGAATGTCTGTCAATGACTCTTGACCCATTGAGAAATATTATGTATAATGAGTAACTGCAATTATTTGTACTTATTGTATATGCATAATATATCTTTGGTCAGGAATCTTTAATTGTCCAAGTTGGACAGTTCAAAAATTAAAGAATAATCTGAGCTGCATTTTATAGTTTCTGATTTATCTTAATAGTGAAAAAATTTTAGATGTATCTAGCCTTGTTCCTCCAAAGCTGGATTTGAGACTTTTGTCTTAGAGAAATGGTGTTCTAGGGATCTAATGTGAGTTGTTGTTGAAAATTTTTCAAACTATATTAAGATAAATGAGAATGCATAGAAAGACGTTCATAGCATCCAGAAGTTTATGGAAATATGATTTTAATTATATGTTTTGCATTTATATGAATTGTTTGGTGTACTGTAATAAAAAATGTACATGATTTTTAATTGTAGGAAGTAAGAGCAATGGTACCAGAAGGACGGGAATGGATGGTCAAAAGATTATTGATGGATGGGTACAAGAATCCAAATTTTATAGATAGTGTAGAAAATTTTATAGGAATAGTGTGTAGTAGTGTAAATGAACTGATTAAATGTCCATGTCCACGATGTCAAAACAAATGTTATTGGGATCAAAATGAGGTTGGAATGCAGTTATGTCAATATGGATTTATGGTAACTATTATGTTTGGTATTGCCATGGTGAATGACATGATATGAGAATTCATAATTTCTAAGTGGGAGAGATTTTAAACAATGCATTGTCATCGAGGGCATTTTCTGATAGAGGTGTTGTTTATGACAATAGATCTAGGTATGAGAAAATGGTCATTGATTTGATGCACTTGAGTTTTGATAGTAACAATAGGTTTAAAACTAATGAATACAATAATGAAAAATCAGGAGGTGATTGTAAAGGCCAGTAATGATAACGATGATGACAATGCATATGATTTCACAAAAATTGGAAATCAATTGCATAATCCAAATGTATATGAATTTTATAAACTACTTGAGGATGCATCAAGTCCATTGTGGGATGAATGCAACAAACACGTGAAATTGTTAGTAGTATCTAGGTTGTTGAGCGAGAAAAGTAAGCATAATATGACTGATAATTGCTTTAATGGAATGTTGTCAAAAGTGAAGGAATTCATTCCAAAGGAAAATTGATTGCCAAAGATGTTATATGAATCCAAGCAAATGATAAAGGGGTTAGGTCTTCCATGAGTGAAAATAAATTCATGTATAAAAAATTGTTTGTTATTCGATGGTGAGAACTCACAATTGACGCATTGCAGTGTTTGTGATGAGTGTAGATCTAAAGAAGAAACATTGGATAGGGGAAGAAAAAACTGATTCTGAAAAAGGTACTACAACATTTACCAATCACCGATTGACTAAAATGTTTAATTATGTCTAGGCGAACAACTAATCACATGATATGGCATCCAAGTAATCGACATGTCCATTTTGGTTTAGTAATTCATCCATGCCAAATAGAGGATTGGTAGCATAGATTCAGTTTTCCCTGGCTTTGTTGTGAGATTAAGAATATCTGTCTTGGCCTATGCACAGATGGGTTTATGTCGAATTCTATAATAAGAGGGACGTATTCTATATAATCTATTTTTATAGTTGTCTATAATTTGTTACCGAAAAATTGTATGAAAGAGGCATACAATTTTTTTTCATTGTTAATTCCGGGTCCAAGATCTGTAGAACGAAATATTGATGTATTCGTGAGTCCACTAATTGACGAGTTGAAGACACTGTGGGTAGATGGAGTACAAACTTGGGATGCACATCGATGTTAAAATTTTACAATGAAAGCCTGTCTATTTTAGACAATTAGTGATTTTATGGCATATGGGATGCTATTTGGTTGGAGTAAACATGGAAATTGGCTTGTCCACAATGTACGGAGAACATCAATACATTTCAATAAAAGTTTGGGAGGAAGCCATGTTGGTGGGACTGTCATAGGAGGATTTTACCGAGTAACCATGCATTTTATGGAAATATTAATGCTTTTTGACTAGGATTATGGGTAAGGGGAATAGCTGTCCCTCCAATGTTTAGTGAAGATATTAGCGAATGCTTTGATGAAATGAAATTCCCACTATTTGGATCAACATGCAACAATCTTCACGCAACTAGGTTTGGTACTACCCATAATGTGTGTTCATAGTTCACAACAAACCTTGCTTACTATACTAGTAATACTATGGATGTGTTAAATCTCTCTATACTTAAAGAAACATATTAGCTAACAGGCAAACGCACCTATCATCAAAGTATAGCAATGGTAAATACCAAGATTGTTTTTCCCTAGGAATAAACATTGTCTACCATACTCAATATCTCCATATTATCTAACTGACATTTAAGATGATTTGTTTAACTAACTAATACAGTAAAATAAACTACTAACTATTGGAAGGAAGTGGAAAAACCATTAAAACAATCAATGATAAGAAACCTTATACTTAGAATCAAAGCCCCCTAGAACTTCAATTCTTTTGCTTTTACTCTAGTTTAATAGGATTGTGATTAACTTAGACTGTAGAGTACTATCTATTGTAGTTTAACTCTATATTATTCCCATTGCACCAACCATATTCTTAAGTCACTAATAAGATGTCTAAGCCTATTGCATTTCCAAAGAATGCATTAATGTCCTATGACCTACTACCAGGTTTTACCCTAGTCCAGTGGCATTTTACCACACCTATTATTCCCGGTTATAATAATATATTTTTTATCTAATGGTAATCCACAACAAATATACTGGATACTACATTATGCATGTTCATTATACCATATTCAATTAAGAGGCTAGCTACTATTAACCAACGCTACAAAGCACATTAAATAAACCATAAGAAAAACACATAATCATATTAAATAAAAAATAATCACAATCACAAAATCCTCATAGGGTTCATCTACTTTAAAAGTGAGTAGGAAAATTTTAGCTCATAGTGTCATAAAATAAACACAAAAAAATCAAAAGAAAATTAAGAAAAGAATGATCCATGGCTGAATTTCTTCTTCTTCAATAAATCTTCAATCTAACACTTATAAAACGGCATTGATCATTGGAATTGCCTTCGGCAGCCTTATGAAAAACTCTTTTTTTGTGTCTTTTGTCTCCTTCTCCCATCTATTTCTCATTTCTTCTAAATTAACCCAAGAACCCTAAAAATTAGGACAAACACAAGTTGCTACATGCCATGTACGAGGCCATGCTACTCCTCTAGACTTTAAATTTTTGCTTATTTCAACATAGTTTGGAACATGGCATGTAAAGCACTACAAGGGCATGTATAAGGGTGCGTAAGCTCCAAAACTTCAAAAAAAAACTTGCAATTTAGCTCTAAAACTTTGTAAAAATCCTTTCTAACTCACATGGAGCTAAACTAAGACCCAAAAGTAAAATGTGAATCAATTAAACACCATATCCTAGCAAAAATATATCAAAAGACAAGAAAATACAAGGGAAAAACTTATAGAAAACATGACTAAATATAAGCACATTGTATTTTTGCCCCACAATTGAACTTTTTCTACCCTCAAGCAAAAACCAAGAGAAAAAAATATGAAACATAAAAAAAAAATCATAAAATTGATTGAAGTGTATAATCATTCATTTGAGAAAGAAGCTATAGATAGAATTGAGACTCTAATTATCTTGAGAAATTAACAAAACTATCAAGCATGGAACACCTTCTATCTAACACTTCTAAAACAAAATAATTTAATAATAAAATTCTTTATCAAGCTATCAACCCTTATCTCTCAAAATTGAAAGGATAACATCAAATTTTCATATAAAGTAAAATACACAAATCATACTAAGTCAGAGCTAAATATGCACAACCATTCAACCCACAAACCATGGATTGGGTAATTAATTAACTTTTCAATATCTTTTTCTTCCTCTTTTCTTTTCAATTAATTATTGTCATGTATCAAAAACTTTTGCATCAAGTGTACACTACATGAGCTTTGTCTATACCCAAGCTAATTCTCAACACAATCCAAGATGATCTTTTTATCATACTCATACTCCCAGCATCTTTTCAAGCTATGATCGACTTTTGCCTTAGAAAAAGAGCCCAACTAATTTCAACACCAAAAATAGTGGAGCAGCACATATTTACTCTTACTTTACTTTATCAACAATGAACACAAATCCATCAATTGAACTTTCCATCAATCCAACATAGCTCAAAATTTATTATGTTTTGAACAATGTACTAACCACAAAAACTTGATGTAAAAATAGTTTTTTGATACCATGTTCAACTAGCTTGTTAATGAACTGTAAAAAAAAATTTAGAAACAAATTAGCATAAAAAGTGAAAGATTAGGAATTACTTACTTGGCATTTAAGTTAAGAACTCAAGACATTAAATTAACAATCACTCTCCAATAAGCAAATGCTCAATAAAATTATTTTTAAAAAAATAAGGACCCAAAAATCTAAAAATTTTGAGAAAAATCACCAAAAATATAATTAAAAAATAATTATGATAAATAAGGGCTGAAAATAAAATCCACTCCCCCCCACACTTATATTGTACACTGCCCTCAATATAGTAGCATGAAAAATAAAGAGAAAAAAGGAGTAATAGAAACTTATACAGCCCTTAAAAAGAAAATTTCAATGGCTTGTCGTGCGAGTTAACATTCCAAAAAATAGTTCCATAAAGAGTGGTTGATTCAGGCATCCAATCAAAATTTTGAAGGCTTAAAAAAACATAAAAGATGATCAACCACAAAATATAGGAAAAAGAAACATAAGCAAATATAGGGAAAATATTACAAAATAGTACGAAACTAAACAGGAGTAACCAATGCTCCAATATCAAAATATAAATGTAACTAAGAATAGCATATAACAGAGACAAAAATATGAATAGTAGCAATAATATCCATAATAACATGAGCAGAAAATATAGACAAATGAGTAAATGCTCTAAATCTCAAAGAATTAAGCATCTACAGGAAATGGAATGTCGGTAAAGGTGCTTAGAGTTTTCATCATCAGTGTAGGTGCAACAGGATCCTGTGTAACCGTGAAATCTCAAAGAATTAAGCATCTACAGGAAATGGAATGTCGGTAAAGGTGCTTAGAGTTTTCATCATCAGTGTAGGTGCAACAGGATCCTGTGTAACCGTGCCCTCAATACTTGGCTTCTTGACCATTGGCTCAATTTACTCAGCTGCAATAGAACTAGTTTCAGTTCTCTCAATCGATAACACAACAGCCGTGGCCTCATCTCCCTCCTCAACAGCCCATTCATTGATATCATCCTCATCATCCAAGCGCTCTAAGAAAGAATAAATAATCGGTGGAATCATCAACCCAATTACCATCATCATCATGCTAGGTGGACTCTTGCTGGGCATGTCCTGAGCCACCTGCCTCCTCCACTGTTGGGAAATATAAAGAGCTCATCTCCTCTAATACAAGACCTTATATGCTCAGCGTTGAGGAGGTAAGGAGATATTTCTAACCATGCATCTACTAAGCTAAAGGAGTTAATAGCTAAAGAAAAAACCAAATACTGCGGGGAAGCATTAACTGTGGGAAAAGATTGTTGCAGAGTGGGGCAAACTTGATGGTCTCAAATGCATATGTGGGGACTTTAATTATATCAAAAATAAGGAAGAGCAAAATGGCCACATTTTTTATCAAATGAATGTAGAGATCTTTATTGAGTTTATTGAGAAGTTAGATTTGATAGACCTACATCTAGGTAGAAGGAAGTTCACTAGCTATAGCAAAGATAGTGCGAAGGGCAGAAAACTTGATCGTAAATGTGTTTCAGAAACATTTTTAAACATGTGGCCTAACTTTGTCACTTTAGCTTTGCTAAGATACATCTCAGATCACTGTCCAATAATTCTCAAGTAGAACTACATGGATTTAGGCAAGTTCCTTTCAATTTCTTTGATGCTGGATGTTACATAATACTTTCAAGGATTTGGTTAAGAATGAGTGGAACAAAGAAAGGATCTATGGAATACCATCCTACATTTTTAAAGAGAAATTGAAGTGGTTGAAGGTTGTGGTAAGTGCATGCAAAAATGATGTATTTAGAGATGTAAACTCTAGAATTGACTCATTGAGAACAGAAATTGCAAAGTGGGATTTAGAAGTTGAGACCAAGGAACTAAATGATGATGAGAAGATTCTAAGGATGGAACATATTAACAAGCTCTGTCAATTAGAAAAGCACTTGGAATGTATATTGAAACAAAACTCAAGGGACAAATGGATCATCGAAGGTGATGAAAACTCTAGGTATTTTCATAGGGTGATAAATGGAAGAAGGACAAACAATATCTTTGGTATCTCTGTTAACAGCCAGTGGGTAGAGGAACCAGTGCAAATTAGATTAAAAAACTTGAACGCTTTAGCGCAAATTTCAAAGAAGAGTGTACATGGAGGCCTGATTTCTACAGCAGCAAATTCAAAAGAGTTCTTGCAGATTTGGTGTGTATGTTGGAGAAACCTTTTACAAAAGAAAAGAAAGAACGCAATATGGTTATGTGGCAGATCAAAGGCACCTGGACACGATGAACACACTTTTAGCTTAATCAAGAAGAACTAGAAAGTTATAAAACAGGATATAATCAATTAGGCAATGAACTTCGGTACGTGTTCATGGGAGAATTGAGAAAGGCTGCAACACCTCTTTCATTGTGCTGGTCTAAAAAAAATCAAAGGAAATTTTCATAAACCCCTTAAGTTTTGCCCTAACCTATACTTACCCTTTTATATATTTGAAAACCTACACTTATCCCCTCCTTTTACTAACTCCGTTAGCCATCAGTTAAGAGAAAAGGGAAAAATCCTATACTATCCTTCTACCTTTTCTTTTCTAAGGCCAAACACCCAATCCTTCTGCACCAAGGAATGGTCTCTCCCCCACATTCTCTTCCACTCGTCGATCCATCTTAACCAATCTGCCGCCAACGCGTATTTGGCACTCATGCTGGTAAACCAGAATTTCCGGCTTAACTCTAATCTGGCATAAAGTTGGATGAAAATCACAGACGCTGACAATGAGTCAACTTCCGTTCGACAAGATTCCTCAGTCGTTTATGATTGGTGGGTCAAGCCACGAGCTGACGTGATAGGGACAAATGTCAATTCACCTATTGAATGACCAACAATCAAGCAAAAGGTCAGACTTAAACCAACTGGGAAGGTGACGACGACGACGAAGAAGCTCTGGCCCATTTGATCCAAAGCTCCTGCAATTGTAGAATCGCCAGTTCAATCCGGCCGTCGTCCCTAGCTCAATGGAGTAGGGCCCCAAGTCTGATTTGGCATGTGTTAAATTGATTCTTCTTAGATTAATCATGCAACATTCAGATTGATTCAAATCAATTGATCTCTAATTCATGGCCTTGTTTCTTTTTTGGGTTGTTAGATCTAAAAGGTTTAGGTGTTTGGGCTCAGAAAAGAAAGGTAGAAAATAATGTAGGATTTTTCCCTTTTCTTTTAACGATGGCTGACGGAGTTAGCCAAAGAGGCGGTAAGTGTAGTTTTTCGAATATATGCAAGTGGGGAAATGTAGGTTAGTCCAAAGCCAAGAGGGTTTCTATAAGTTTCCCAAAAAAAAAATCCTTTTCTGTAAAGGACTACTGGCCAATAAGCTTGATCAAAAGTATGCATGATGTCAAGGCAAAGCTCCTAGCTTAGTAGCTGAAAGAAATGATGCCTTATATGATTGGAGAACATCAAACAACGTTCATCGAATGAGGGCAGATCTTGGATGGGATTTTAATTGCAAACGAAGTGGTTGATCTCTTGAGGAAATCAAAGCAAGTTGTAATGCTATCCAAAGTTTATTTCAAGAGGGCCTTTGATAGTGTAAATTGGATATTTTTGGGCTCGGTTATGGACCAAATGGATTTTGGCAGCCAGTGTAGTAATTGAATCAATTTCTGCCTAAGCTCAAATACGATTTCAGTAGTCATTAATGGGAGCTCAATAGAGAAATTCAAAATAGAGAAAGGTATAAGACACGGGGATCCTCTCTCGCCTTTTCTTTTTTTGATAATTGCTGAATTTTTTAGCATAATGTTGAGTGAAGCATGTGATAAAGGCCTGTTCAAGGGTGTGCAAGTAGGTGGGGACAATATTTTATTGTCACACCTTCAATATGCTAATGACTCATTATTTTTTGGTGAATAGAGACATGAAAACCTGAAGTTCTTGATGAGAATTTTGAAATTGGTGGAATACGAGTCCTTGCGTAGCCCAGAACAAGTAGACCCATATTGGACAGATCAGAGGTGAAATATGAGAAGCCCAACTTCAACCAAGCCGAAGAAGGAAGTTCAGCCGGTATAGCAAAGATAGTTCGAAGGTCAACAAACTTGATTGTATTTGCGTTTCAGAAACATTTTTAAACGTGTGGCCTAACCTTGGCACGTTAGCTTTGCTAAGATACATCTCAGATCACTGTCCAACAATTCTCAAGCAGAACTACATGGATTTGGGCCAGTTCCTTTCAATTTCTTTGATGCTAGATGTTATATAATACATTCGAGGATTTGGTTAAGAACAAGTGGAACAAAAAAGGGATCTATGGAAGACCAGCATACATTTTTAAAGAGAAATTGAAGTGGTTGAAAGTTATGGTAAGAGCATGGAAATGGAAAAATGAAGAACTTGGATACGTAAACTTTAGAATTGATTTAGAAGCTGAGACCGGGGGACAAAATAATGATGAGAGGATTCTGAGGATGGAACATATAGACAAGCTCTGTCAGCTAGCAAAGCACAAGGAATGTAGACGAAAACAAAAATCAAAGGACAAATGGATCATCAATGGTGATCAAACTCTAGCCGTTTTCATAGGGTGAAAAATGGAAGAAGATGGACAAACAATATCTCTAGTAACTCTATTAGTGGCAAGTAGGTAGATGAACACGCGCAAATCAGATTAGAAATCCTGGAACACTTCAGTGAAAGTTTCAGAGAAGAGTGTACATGGAGATCTAATTTCTGCAGCAACAAATTCAAAAGAGTTCTTGCATGTTTGGTACATATGCTGAAAAAACCTTTTTCAAAGTAATAGATAAACAACGCAGTATAGTTGTTTGGCAGATTAAAGGCACCTCTTTGATTGTGCTCATGGGAGAAATGAGAAGAACTAGGAAGTCATAAAACAAGATGTGATCAATTGTGCATCGGACTTTAGTGTTTATGGGAGAATTGAAAAGGGTTTCGCCGCCTTTTTCATTGTGTTGGTCCCAAAAAAGCAAATCCTTTGTCTGTAATAGACTACTGGCCAATAAGCTCGGTCGCATATATGTATAAGATCGTGGCAAAACTCTTGGCTCAGTGACAGAAAGAAGTGATGCCTTATATAGTTGGAGAACATCAAACAAAGTTCTTCAAAGGAATGCAGAACTTGGATAGGGTTGTAATTGCTAACGAAATGGCTGATTTCCTAAAGAAATCGAAGCAAGCTACAATGCTGTTCAAAGTTGATTTTAAGAGGGCCTTTGATTGTGCAAATTGGATATTTTTGGACTCTTGTTATAGACCAGATGGGTTTTGGAAGCAAGTGGAGGAATTGGATCAAGACATATCTAAGCTTGAACATAGTTTTGATAACAGTTATTGTCAACCCGACAGAAGAATTCAAAATGGCGAGTGGTATAAGACATGGGTATCCCTTGTCACCATTTTTTTTCTTTATAATTGCTGAATATTTGAGCATGATGTTGAGTGAAGTATGTGATGAAGCCTGTTTAAGGGTGTACAAGTTGGTGGCGACAATATCTTTATTGTCACACCTTCAATATGATGACGGCTCATTGATTTTTGGGGAATGGAGCCATTAAAAGTTCAAAAGCTCATTGAAAATTTTGAGATGTATTCAATGGATTTCAAGTTTGAAAATAAACCTGAATAAGAGCAGTATTATTTTTGGTATCGGGGTATATGATATAAAGGTGCAAAATGCAGCTGAAAGTATCAATTGCAAGGATGAAAAATTGCCCTTTCAATATCTTGGTCTTCCAGTCCACTACTAAAATCTCCTGCTTTTCCAACGGCTTTTTTACCAACGGCTACGCCGTTGGTAGTTACTAACGCGTAGAACCGTTGGTATTTATTTTCCAACGTGCACATGTTGGTGAGGATGTCAAATTAATTTAGCAGGTTTTTTGTTTTGTTTCCAACGTGCAAGCCGTTGGTAATTACCAACGGTCCGTTGGTAAAATTCCAACTTCCCAGCAGTTGGCAGAATATTTTTTTTTAGGGTACTTTACCAACGGCTAGCCGTTGATAAATTTGTTTTTAAATTGTCTTCTCCGTTAAACAATTCCAGCTGCCATTTTCGAGTCTGTTGAGGGAGAGAGAAACGCGAATCGGTTTCGCGACGCCAACGCACGTGTAGCCAGCCGATTTCCTCGCAGGTTTGAGTGAACAAAGAGCTTCAAGTGAACCTGGAATTCGACAAAAACCTGAGGCCTGATCTGCTGACGCAACCAACTAATCGATCGAGGAATCGATTGGATCCATTAACCAGGTTGAATTTCTGGGCACTGGTTCGGCGGGGAAATGAATTTCCTGCTGTGCTCGTCGTCCACGGCATCCGTAGAAGCTCCTCCGGCCGCGATTCCTGAAGTTGCAGCTGAATCACACGACGCATCAAAAGCAGTTGCAACATTCGAACGCCTCGTGGCGGAAGATTTGATTCCGCAGTACCCAGCGGAGGACCCAAATGTTGAATTTGGAAATGGCTGAGGGATGTGGTTTTAAGTAATTGAGGATATTTATTGTTTCTTATCTTACTTTCTCAGATTCCAAACCGATAATGGAAGTTTCTTATTAGTCCTGTTTGTGTTTTCTTATTGGTCTGCATATGCAATTAGCATTATACTTCATTGCTCCATTAAGCATGATAAATTCAGCGAATATGAATCATCTTTTACCCTGAACTAAGATGGTTTGAGAGCAAGTTTTGAGAGTCAGGAACACTTTTTTGGATGCGGTTGTGAGTTTTGATTGGCTTTAAAATGCAGAAAATCCATAAAATTTCAATTATAGAAGTTTGTGGGGTATTTGCAAGACCCTGTTCTTTTCCATTGGTTTTTGTTGTTTTGGCCAATGTTTGTTTTTATGTTACTATTCTTTACTTCTGTTGTTATAGCTCAGATGTAGGGCGTACAAACATAGCATGTTCTCAACGGATTATGCCTAGTTTGTTCAGTATTTAATTTCTGACTTCTCACTGATGCTTGGATTTTGTTGATTGCTTTCTTTAGATGAGAAAACATGGGCAGAAGCTTATTGCATAAAAATTCTTTAACTTATTCATTGCTAGTATTTCTTTCTTCATGTATTATATTTAAGTCAAGGACTGAAGTTTCTATTTCATAAGTATTTCTTCACATTCTGTTGTAGAGGCACTGCCCGATGACTGGAATCTTGCTCCGAATATGCATTCTTTACGCTCCCTAGATCGTCCATTTGTTCTTCCTGGTACTTGTGATCGATCTCTCTCAGCAGCAGTTTCATGTTTCCACCTTTGGTATGCTGTATTTTTAATATGAGACATGTTTTTATTGTTTTTTGGTACAAGGTGAACAAGTGCATATTCTAGCTTGCTTGTCAGCACATAAACAAGAGCAAGAAATTATTACACCCTTCAAAGTTGCTGCATTCATGAGGAAAAGTCGAATGGGGAAGGGTGTTAAAAAACAAAATGGAAGTGTAGAAGATGGGCCAGAATCAAATTCAGGAGAGGACAAAGTGAGTTCTAATGGTAACATTATAGAAGAGAATGGTGAGAAAATGGGAAAGGGAAATGGACCACAACAGAATGTATCTGCAAGTGAATCATTTCTTAGACTGGAAGATCAGCAAAGAAAAGCTGAAACATTATTGAAGAGATTTAACAACTCTCATTTTTTCGTTAGGATTGCAGAGGCAAGTGAACCTCTTTGGTCTGTGAAGGGCACTTCAGAGACAACTGCAGAGTCTTCTGATATGGATGGCCATGAGTTTGCTACAAATGAAACTAAAGAAACAGTGAAACCTATGTGTCAAAATAATGCTTTTACTGATCGAGGAAGATTTGATGCTAATGTTTTAGGTGGGATTGCTAGAGATATGGCCAATTGCTGCTATCTTTCAAATGGAGACATGGTGGTATGAGCCTCTGACTTTATTGATTTCGGTATTATTTCATTTTTCTTTTCTGCTTTTCTTCTCATGGGTATTAACAATGTACTGTTTTATGAGCCATATTTGTTTCAGCATGATGATTTCACCATGCATTCCTTTGAGGCTTGCTATAAGTTCTGCTAAAAGAGCTCCTACACACTAAATTGCCAAACTGTACAAAAGGATCCCTGTTGTAAAAATGGTTGTTTATGTAATATATGGCAACATGGCTGTTGAATATTTATGGACTTCATACTAATTTTGCATGGGTGATAATATAAGCAAAATATCCATATCCATGTATTTTAAAATGAGTTGTTTTGCCTACTTGGTTTGCATGTGCAAGTTTTAGAGCCAAAAGAGCATCATTGGTGAATAGAAGTTTACTTGTCATTCTCTTGGAACAGATTTTGGCATTTTGCGTGGGAAAGTTCTTGCAACTTTCGGGAGCTTTTCCAAATGGGCTTAAGCATAGTTGCATAGGTTGCCCAGTCTATTCTAGTCATCATAAAACTGATATGGGTGGAAGCTCATAATATCATGCTCTATATGATTTTAACATATGGTAATTCTTTTGCAATTAGGTTGGACACTTTGGTGCGGGTTTCTATGATACTTATTTTCTCACCAAGGAAGAAGTAGCAATTTTTAGTGTCATCAATTTGGTTATCAGATCCTGAAAGCAGAAGTTCTTTCTGTCCTACAATTATCACTCATTTTAGTCTGACAATTACTTCTTTAGGCTTGCATCTTTCTGTAACATGTTGCTCAAATGGCTGATTCTCATACCATTATACCTTTATTTGGAAGGATGCAGGTGGCTTTAAAAGTGAATGTTGCTGTTAATTATTTGAGGGATCCAATTATTGAGGTTCTTCAGTTTGAGAAGTATGAAGATAGGAGTATTACTCTTTCA